>JAXCHB010000056.1:5032500-5315000 GCA_036926305.1 Uropetala carovei
GGGCTCGTTTTTCCCAAGGACCATACGGGATCATAATAGTAGAGTGATTCCCACAAGGGACGTTATTAGGTAGGTTTTGGTGCGCTGCACCCCCTGCCACCCACCAGTCTGGTGATTTGCAGGGTATCATGTAGATGTAGATGTTTAAGGCGAAACATATTATTTGGAATTAAGAAGTGTGAGCAACGGCCGATCAGAAGGAGAGGGCGAACGAGAGAATAGTCAACTTCGGAGACTAACACTAAGATATGAGGGAAAATATCCGGAAATTATGAGGGAAGATGAATTTTTGGAACAGCTAATTTCACTTTTTGATAGTCTTTGGCTAATAATTCGTTAACTCATCCATCAGGGGGAAATAATATGATATATATAATCATTCGACGTTTTCGTACGTTATCCTGACAATTTCCGTGAAATATTCTACAACGGAAATGTACTTTGGAATAGCGGAAAATTTGTAGCTTTCTTCGCTAAATCACTTAACGCCGAAAACTCGATCTATAGATAAACTTCACTTCTGTAAAGTATCTGAAATTACCTGTCAACAATTAACATAGTTTACGCGTAATTTATTATGTACCTCATAAATATCGCTTACGTAATTGTCGTCACTAATGGATACGTTTATGAGCCCGAAGCCACCAATATAAGTGGGAATTTTCAAAATGCTAATGCATACCAGCAGCTTCGACGAAAACGAGTTATGATAAATGGTGTTCGAGACGAAAGCATAGGTCATTTGGTCCGCGAACATAGTCGCGGGTACTTTTTGTCGTAAAAAAAACAATTTTCGCGCCTATTTGCATATAGTCTTTCAGTTCTTAAAGGTGTCATATTTCAAGAGGAAGAAAAAAGTCAGAAAATGAAAATTCTTTGCAAAGTGAAACTTACACATAAATTTTAGATAATTACATATTCAATTTTTGGGATATCCAAATAATAGTTCGCTGTTTAATCGATTGGATATATCAACGCTTTCCAAAATAGTCTTTCATTTTTCATGTGAACGAACACAGTTTACTAAGTACATACAATAAAACAAAAATTACTATTGGGACTGAGTGATATGTAAGCATCATCAAATTTATCCCAAAGAACTAAACGCAAATGTAGAAACGAACCATCTATTCTTTAGAATAACGTAAATTAATAAGGGTTTATTTTGACGCCACAGGTTTTCGCCGCATAAATATCACAGATGCAGTCATGACGCGCCATTCCTACACATTGGCTGATTTTATCCAATTTTGGTCGACATAATTTGATCCTTTTCACCAAAAACACTTTAACTCTGCGACAAACTATTTCTCCGCCGTATCGCGCACAATGTGAGCCACCCTCTAAGCTTTCCCTCCTTTCTCATATGCGACATATTGCCGATCTTACTTATCTTCGTTTTTTTATCAACGGTTGCCATCGATTACCGCCATTTTGAACTCGACGTCCTCACTGCTACCACACCTCAATGCACCGCTTTTCAGTATCTCGTTAATTAGCACTTTCCTCTTCCCAACCACCTCCGAGCTGCATTAATTACCGAATTTTTCCTCAACCTTGACATTTTCTTGCCTATCACCCGACGCAACGACCGACTGAAATGACTCGCGGTTTTTTAATCTTTCAACAACTTTCCACCTTTCGCGAAAGTACAATTGTTCATTTATTCATTTTAACTAGCTCAAAAACAGCCGTTAACGGATTTGTACAACTGATATCCGCAACAGCGATAACAATAACCACACACCAGCGGCGTAACTACGGTTTTGGGACCACCACGCAAGTAAAGTTTTTGGGTCCCCCATTTTTATAAAAATCTGATGTGGCCAACACATGACTTTCTCCATATTTGGGGTATAGATATTTAAATTATTATGAATAGCATTATAAGGCAAAATTATTATTTCGTATCCTAAAAGAATACAGTCGTCCTTATTGCCGTAAATTATATTTTGAATATGTTTACAGAATTCACCGCTACATGGTGCTGGCGCTGTATACTGGAAATTTACGAATAAGCAAAATATCTCCGAAATGGATGGTTCTACGAAAATTTCTTTCAAACAAAACTTGGAAAAAATATTATTCTCTACATCTATGATCCTCATGAAGATGACCAATTACGACGTTTTCAAGGAGATATTTGACGGAAACCGAAAAAATCTATTGTTTATAAATAATTCCTAAACAATAACTGCTGTGGAAAATTGTTTCAAATGAAAGTTGTAGGAAATTACATTCTCTATCACCTTTGTATAGAACTGTATATAAAATAATGATGTTTTAACGGAGAAATATCGCAAAAACCGAATCGGGTTTCGAATAACCCTCGACTTCCGTTTAACCGTTACTGTCCAAAAACTAATCAGTTCTTTGTGCTCATGCTAAAGTGTTATATATGAAATTTGGTAACGATATGGCAAGTACTTTTTGAGTTCGAGCGCCCACAATCACATACACGCGCGCACACACGCACCCACATACACACAGACATCATTCCGAAAATAGTCTAAACGTGTTCTAGGAACATCAAAAGGTGTATTTCCGTTGAAATTTCGAAGTCGATTTTTTTCGTTATCACAATACTACGTATGGAGAAAGTAAAAACGATCGTGACTTATGGCTGGCATGCCCCATACGGTAGGGATTTGTTAAAAAAACAGGAAATTGGCGTACAATACGACCGCGATAATATTTTGCTGGCGCCAGTCAGGTTTCCTGTTATTATATGTCGTGAGATAGTACTACCCGTTTTATATATTGTACCTTTCGGATATATTTAACTTTTTCGTAATATTTCGTAATTTCCAGTATACAGCGCCACCACCATGTAGCGGTGAATTCTGTAAACATATTCAAAATATAATCTACGGCAATAAGGACGAATGTATTCTTTTAGGATACGAAATAATAATTTTGCCTTATAATGCTATTCATAATAATTTAAATATCTATACCCCAAATATGGAGAAAGTCGTGTTGGCCACATCAGATTTTTTGGTTATTCGCTGCGTCATTTCTGTTTCAGAGCGGACTGAAAAGCGTGACCATGAGACAGGATTGGTAAGGACACGCTCAGTGACCGCAAAATGCAAGGTCACTTTCGCATCTGAAAAAATTCTCCGTGTCAGAGGTTTCCGCATCGTTCCGAGACGCTGTAAAAAAAAACAAAACCGGGTAGTGATAGCAAGTGCAAGAGTTTTACCTCCGATCTTTCATAAGAAGGAAACTTGAAAAGAAAAAGAAACCGTTTTCCTCTTGAGCAGTTCTGCACTGGAAACAAAATACAATAATATCCCCTTCAACGTAAGGGATGCATGCTAAATGAATCGCGAGGTCCGTATATCATTGTTAATAGTAAAGGGATTGGATACACCAATATGGAGTTTTACCTTTAACTGCTAATCTGGTTAATAGTGACCCAACTGTCCGTTTAAATGGTCTGAGCTTTTACATGTTTGTGCCTGCAATACGCTTTCCTCTACCGTACCTTTCAATGTCGTATCATTTGTGTTTCATTACTCGTGGATAGCAGTCAACGTGGTGGTAATATAATGGTTTAGGTCAGCACCCAATATCTACTATTCATTTTTAGGCGCGTTTCGCTTATAGCGTGAGCGCCTATTATCGTCGGTCGGTCCGTCCGTCCGTCTGTCCGTCCGTCCGCATGTTCGTTCTCGGCTTCTACCGAACGGATTTTTATGAAATTTGATATTAAGGACTTTCAATCAAATATAAGAAGAAAATCGCAAAAATGAATCACGTACGCCAATCAGGGGTACCACTTTACTGGTGAAGAAAAATTAAATTTTCGTCATATCTCGTAAAGTATTGTTCATATCAAAATATTTTTCAAATAAAAGTTGTAGAACTAGTAAAGTACAGTATTTCCTTTTCTATATATTTTCATCGTAGGAGTAGCCGTTATCGAGAAAATCAAACAAGAAAGTCTTATATGGAGTTGAATTTAGAAAATTTCTTGCATGGTTACTTCATTGTTGCTAACATAAACAATCTCCGAAACAAACGTTTAATTTCCCTACGTGTGCATGTAATACTATTAAATAGGAAGAAAATTGATTATTTATGATGAAGAAAAGGACTTTAAAACGCTATTTCCCTTACGTACAGGTATATAATTGCTTTCTAATACTCCATTGCACGAAACGCGCCCCATTTGTGATACGTTGTACGCTTTCCTAACTTGTTAAATTTACCGAAGAGCGACCCAGCGGAGTAAGCCTTGCAAATTTCTCCCAAACTTTAAGAGACATCGAAACCAGCAACATAACATTAAATTTCCTGCTTAACACGTCAATATAATTTTATCGTAAACAACTTTTTATTCAATTTAAACAAGCTCGAATAAAGTTTCATTCGAGTTTTAGTTCTGTACATGAGAATATTTTAGTTAAAATAAAATTGAATAAAATTTTATCCACCAGAATAATTCAGTGTATTACTAACAATAAGTCGTAAGCTATTGTAAGTTGAAGAAAAAGGCTATTAAATAAATATACAACGGAAGAAATCAACCAAAACATAACTTGAATTAGTTAATCAAGTTACACATAAAGCCGCTGTAAGCCTCAAACTTTTGCCTTTTTGCGATAATTCGCGATTGGAACACCACGTACCGAGTTACACTTAAGCAAACACAGGGTCGATAAACATCTAGACGCTCGTGTCTCGCTGCGAGAACTGATATCGAGATACATATATCTGTATTATTTGATTTATGCATTACACTTGCTCTTAATTTTTGAACAATTATAAAATCACCTGCATAGCTCGATAAAAAAAGTTTCGACTGAAAGTTCGAAATCTACATCGGCTAAACATTTCTCAATTGATTCAATAAAAAGTAATAGCGCTGAGTCAAGATTCAGCGATCGACTGGTTGGAGGCCCCTGGTTTAAGTAATAGTGACTCATGTTGACAAGTTTAGCACATTTTTAGGCGCGTTTCGCTTACAGCGTGAGCGCCTATTGTCGTCGGTCTGTCCGTCCGTCCGTCCGCATGTTCGTTCTCGGCTTCTACGGAACGGATTTTCATGAAATTTGATATTAAGGACTTATAATAAAATATAATAAGGAAATCGCAAAAATGAATCACGTATGCCAATCAGGGGTACCACTTTTCTGGTGATAAAAAAATCAACTTTCCGTCATATCTCGTAAAGTATTGCTCATATCAAAATATTTTTCAAATAAAACTTGTAGAAATAATAAATTAGAGTATTTCTTTTCCTATACATTTTTATCGTAAGAATAGCCGTTATCCATAAAATCGAACAAGAAAGTCTTAAATCGTTTTGAACTTGGAAAATTTCTTGCATGGTTACTTCTTCATTGTTGCTAACATAAACAATCTCACAAACGTTTAATTTACTTGAATTTACTTAAAGTTCATCGCCGCATTGTGGCCCATATATAAAACCCTGCGATCACTTTATTTGGAGCTTTTTGAAAAGTCAAATTTTTTGCAGCATTATCCGGAAAGCGGTGTGGAACTCGAGAAGAAACCGTTCGTCTGTGCAACTCTTTTACTGAGGACCTTTGTCGTAGAAAGATCAACAGTTCGTTATTTCGGCTAGACGCGATAAAAACTTTCACGAATTGGACTCATACATGCTCAACTAATTTCCGAAGAACGCTGAATTATTTAAAGATTTAATTTTCGATTGTAAAAATCGAGAGTTCGGTGGGATAAAGAGAAGTGATTTTTTTTCTCCGGTATTTAAATCTATAAAGTCGACATTTTATGTAAAACAAATTGTCCATATGTTCTGGGATATGAATCTATAACGTAGCGATTTCGCCTATTAGCTTCAAAACTTGTCATTTCAATGTTTGGAGTAAATCAAGGAAACAGATTTATTAGGTAAAATCTACATTTTTCTACGCACTCCATAAATAAGTATTTTCTGTTTATTTGGAGAACCAAACTTAAAAACAGGATAAGCGGAAATTAAGCGGCGTCTTAGTAGAAGAGATAGGAGGCCAGAGAAAAGAGTAGGATAGGCCGGAGCATCTATCTATGTTTTTCCAAGAAATGGTCGAATTATGACCACGCCTCTGGGCCTTGCAGAAGAAAATATATACGCGATATATCCGTCGACCTTCTCTGAAGAATAGAAGCACAAGGTAGACATCCGTAGGCGTTATATGAAGAGTGTGTCAAAACCTGAAGCGTTTCGGTGAGGAGAGAAAGGGAAGAGGGAGGGAGGGGGAGAGAGAGAGAGAGATGAGTGGAGGAGGGGGGAGGAGGGAGGAGTACCCACTGACCTCAACGCAGACCGAATTAAGCGACCTTCGAAGAGATAGCTTTGGTAGCACGCGATAGATTTTTCGAAAGGCTAGGTATGCCGTGGGATAACGGGAGACGAAGGAGACTCAAAGATTTTCTCAATCATTCATTCCTCTCTTTCATTTTAAGCAGGAATTTTCCATCTCGTCTTATGGCTCCAATAATGCTGCTAAACCTTGTAGCTCCAATAGCGATGTAAAGGTTGGGAAAAACAGGCGGGCACAGTGGAGGATTTAGGCATTCTGGAGCCTCTGGCGCTAAACTATTGGGGCCCGTGGCGCTGGACAATTGGGGGCCCTGCAATCTAAATATATGCCGAAACCTCACCAAACTACTAACACTTTATTTGACTTCTCTTAATGATCGCGTTATTAAATAAAGTATCACATAGCAAAAAATGAAATTTCTACGTCCTTTTTAAAATGACATATTTAATATTTCTAAAATTATACAAAACATTTTTTCGGAGCCCTTTATATCAAGGGGCCCCTGGCGCGCGTCAAGTGCGACCCCCCTTATATCCGCCAAGGGGTAGACATTTCTGCTACAAAGCAGCCGTCATCGGTGTTACCGATAGTAGATGTTAAAGAATTGAAAAAACTATTCTAGAAAAATGAATTAGACTCTACTACTGGATATAAATAGTTCATTAACCGTCTTTCAGTGCCTAATTTCACCAAATAAGACTTAGAAGTGGCTGCTCTTTTACTTACTCAGCGATAGAAATTTCAGAAATGGAAATAAGCATGATGTTATCGTAAAGCCCCGTCCACACTGGAGCGACAAGTGTCAACATTTGTTCCCTGCGACTTGTTTCTGAAACAAAGTTGCTGTTTGATTCTTCATGTCGCTAGATGTTCCTTAGTGTTTATGTCGCTTGAGACAGAAGCTTCCTCTTGTCGCGTGTTTCCATTTGAAGCGGTAAAGATCAAAGGAAAACAAGAAACACGAGTCGACGTGCAGCGACAGAAACAAAATGTTCCTTGTGTGTGGACGGTTTGTAACCAGTTGTCGTCTATTGCTCGATCTCAGTAGTTGTGCGAGGTTGCTGCTGTCTTTTGCTTGAGGTAGTAGTTTTTTTTTAGTTGTAGTAAAATGACTTTCTGAACCAACGATAAAATAATTCAACTTCTTGAACTTTGTAAAGAAAATGATTGTTTGCGGAATCTCTGAAGTGCAAAACACCAATGTCGAAATACAGTTAACGACGCATGTTTCAAGGAACACCGAGAAACATGTCCCTGTGTGTCGCTTCCTAAATGACACCAGAAACATGTCGCTTCTTTGTGGACACGAAGTTTCCTGTTGTCGCCTCTGGTTTCCAAGTTATTGAAACATCTGTCGACACAAATGTTGACACTTGTCGCTCCAGTGTGGACGGGGCTTAAGAGTTTCCGAAGGAATCTTAGTATTATTTCGCAAGGATGTTAAAGAGGGGCGTTTTTAGCGTTACCGTAAGAGGATCGTTTGAAAGTCACGTGAAAATGTCTATCGAATACAGTGTCGTAAACCCATATTTCACCAGGACTTAGCATTTTCAACGTTTATTCTTGCTGTGCTATTATTTCAATGGAAAATATGGAATCTATTAAACTTAATTTTTCAAAAGAGAATTTCAGAGCTATCCTTATCACTGGAAACACATGGCCAAAGCATTTCTCTCCAATAGCTATAAAAAGGCTGGGAAAAGCAAGCAGCCGTCATCAGTGGTGAGTCACCGATTTCACGTTCCAAAAAAAAGAACCGCAACCTTTTAATGGCCATTGGAGAGGGACAGTTTAGCAATGTAAGTTGGCGTTTGGCAAACATTTCAATTCCTTCCGAACTCGTGCAACTCCGTGGCGTGTGCGAACACTTAAAAGACTTCGGAACGAACGCACTGATGCAATTAATATTTGTTTTTTCTCGAATCTGACTACATATTAGGTTTCGAAGTTCGCGCAACGGTTAGGAACACTTTGGAGGCTCTGATATGATTCCAAGGAAATTCGCCGTTTGTTTGGCGGTTGCCTTCCTTCGCGTCTCGTCGCTAATCAAAAATCGTATCCCGAAACGATGATTTTCTCCGGAAGGCGTCCGGAAAGAAGCCATCTTTTTATATCCAATTCCTCACGTTTATTTCTGCGGCGCCTGGATGAGTTTTAACGTAGTTATAGTGTAACTCAATCGGTTCGATTAAAAAAAAAACTTGCTCTGCCAGCCACGCAGTAATTTATTTGTCGCACGAGTACATATTCTGCACATCGGCAATCGTTCGCTGCAGATGAAAAAAAAAAGAAAAACAAAGAACTCGATCGTATCATGTCGTGCCACCGACATCGCTCGTAAATCAAGCCCATTAAAGCGCCGTGCAGAATTTCTTTGAAGGAGGTAATACAAGACAGGCGGTCGCTCCCTCTTTAAGAGCGAAAATTATTCTTGGCGAAGAATTTAACCTCGGAAAATACCCGAAGACAAACTGCTGGGGTACGATGCGCGCAAACAATATCAACAGAATAATGTGACAGTATCCTTGGATCACTGCACGTTTGCCTCTAGTTAAAAGCTGTGAGAGTAATAGTTGATATTGCACATAGGTACTTTAAAGAATAGAAAATTTTCTTCGATAAACGCGTCGGAATGTCTATTATATACCCAATGGAATAATTGGAATTCCATTGTGACACAAAATTTGTCGTAAAAATATGAGACATTGCGGAAAACCGAGTGATCTAAGAAGTTTTCACTGCTCTATTGGAGATATATGCTTAAGCGTAATCTTAAACACCTCCTTTGACTTTTTTACCTATTTTTTAAAAGTCGAATCAAGGAATCACTATTGTACTTTCAATATACGTCATTGGAACGCTGAATTGAAATCTTGTAAACAAATATAACACCAGCATTGTGCAACCAAGTTATGATATTAAGAAGACTTAAATTTTACCGATCCTGATAAGATTCCTAATTGCTGCCATAAAAAAATGACAGGGTAAAGGACCTCGAAAAGCATGTAGATTGTCATAAATTTTCTTGCTAATGCTTTGGAACTTTTGAAACGCAATGACTTTTTGTTTTCCTCATATTTTAATAAACCCTGGCCAGAAAGGCAAAAATATGAGGTAAAAGATGATCTTATTCTTCAATTTAAAGCATAAACCTCGAGAAAAAAAAATCTGATGTGACCAACACATGACTTTCTCCATATTTGGGGTATAGTTATTAAAATTATTATGAATAGCATTATAAGGCAAAATTATAATTTCGTATCCTAAAAGAATACAGTCGTTCTTATTGCCGTAAATTATATTTTGAATATGTTTACAGAATTCACCGCTACATGGTGCTGGCGCTGTATACTGGAAATTTACGAATAAATTAATTATATACTAAATGGAAGGTTCTACGAAAATTTGTTTCAAACAAAACTTTGAAGAAATATTATTCTCTACAACTTTGGTCCTCACGAAGATTACCAATAACGACGTTTTTAAGGAGATATTTGACGGAAACCGAAAAAACCGATTATTTATAAATAATTCCTAAACAATAACTGCTGTGGAAAATTGTTTCAAATGAAAGTTGTAGGAAATTACATTCTCTATCACCTTTGTATAGAACTGTATATAAAATAATGATGTTTTAACGGAGAAATATCGCAAAAACCGAATCGGGTTTCGAATAACCCTCGACTTCCGTTTAACCGTTACTGTCCAAAAACTAATCAGTTCTTTGTGCTCATGCTAAAGTGTTATATATGAAATTTGGTAATGATATGGCAAGTACTTTTCGAGTTAGAGCGCCCACAATCACACACACACACACAGACATCATTCCGAAAATGCATAGTCTAAACGTGTTCTAGGGACCTCAAAACATGTATTTCCGTTGCAATCTCGAAGTCGATTTTTTTCACGAAAACAATACCTCTATACTACGTAGCTATATGGAGAAAGTAATAAACAGACAATTCTTAGACTGCGTGTTTTAATGTAATCGTTATGAAACGCATTATAGTTGATAAAACTCCTTAAAATTATGGCAACGGCTCGATAAATTTTTCTGTGTTATATTTTACTTCTGCGGTTACTTGAACAAACTAACTCGAATCCAGACCAGAATCCAAGATTGCAGCTTATCAGTAATTCATCTTCAGCAAGATTCCATGTTTGATGTAATATTAAGTGGTTGGCAATGGCATTTGCACAATCGCTATAGTACTGCGTTAGCTGATGGAAAGATACGTGTGACATTTGGGTGCTGTCACAATCCGAGCGCATACACGCACATGTCTGTTGACTTGTTTCGCCGTATGAGGTTAAAAAGTTTGACATCTCTGAAAAAATAACTGATTTTAATAGTGAAGCATTCTAGTTAATGATGAGAAAGAATTACATACAAGTGGAGTAATCAGGCACGAAGCATAGAATAAACTGATGACAAAGTTCAGAAGAGTACGGACAGTGTCTGGCGTTTAGGTTGAGCGTTAGGATAGATGTTTGTTCTTGGGAGCGATTTATCCTAGAGAGATAACCTCTTACATTATTCATACCTACTGTGGTTTTTATTGTGCCCATAGAAGCGGAAAACGTGTTTTTTTTTAAATCTCAAAAAGGTTTAACTATTTTCCCATTCAAACTTCAGTCTTATGAGCGAGAGGTATTTTTAAAAGCGAATGCATAAAACTGAAGAAAGAGGTTGGAGTGTAACGGCAAAAACCATTGCTGAAGAGAGCGATGTTTAGATTCGTCTGTTATTGCTTGTTCTTTTTTTTCCATGCCACTTTGAGGTGAGTTTTACGAAGCGTTTCATTAGAAAGAGGGTGGGAACACGACTATGTTAAAATGTGCGAAATTATAAAGAGACTACAGAATAGTCGTGAAAGGAAGTTCATCTAGACTTTTAATTTCATCATTTCCCAAGTAATCTAGCAATCAAAATGATTCAAAATCTCTTAAAATTGCAGTTTTCGCTATCGACGATTAAAACGTTTAAACGAAGAAGAAAAATCAAGAAAAAAGCAAATATTACCTTTCACAGGGGTTCAAGACGCAGCTAATAATACTTTAATACTTCACTTTGTACCGAATAATGACATATTTACGTGTAAAATTATCTTATACGTCCCGATATTGTTATTATAAATAGAAGTAGAAGTTTAACATGTATTAATGTAGGTTAGCTTTTTTTTTCCAAATTATCACAATTAATTATGATTATACCTTACAGCTGGCGAGATTCGGGTACAGGGTCTGATATTACATCGAGCCGTGAGGTCAGTTTGAATCACGATCCATCACTCTCACGATTAAAGTAACACCGCGGCCTTGGCGTTGTTTGTTTTTGTCTTTGGGTATGTCTCACCTTGAGTGTTCTCGGTGAAACGAAGGGAGTCAGCCATTAAATGAAACCTCCCTTTCACCCGCTCGTCTCGACATCCCCGCCTTTTAACCCATGAAAAGTAATCGAGAGGGAGAACCCGCGATGTCCACACCGATCTACGCCATGGTGATGCTCTATTGTTTTTTATCAAAAGAGATTTAAATGTGGGCATTGAAAAATGTCGCTATCCCAGATGGAAAAGTTTTCTCGGAAAACAGCAGTCAAAGTGCAGCGATTAGCGGATTATCTACTTCGGAGAATCGAGATCATCTGAGTAAAGTTGAGAAGGAATTCGGTAAAGGGTCATCGCGCGCTATAAAGATTAAAAAGGGCATACGTTTAAAAAAGACAAAAGACATACCTAATGTAGAGGAATTATTCAAACATTCGCATATTTATTTAATACACGAGCAAAAAACTGCTTGAGGATCTTATCCTTTTCTTTCGGAATTAAAAATAAAAGACAACTGTATTCTTCAGCCGGTATATATTTAAAGATATCCACTTCACTCGCAACAGATAGCGTGGTAATCAAACAGCGTACGCATCACTTTTATTTGTCAATGAGTTGTGAAAATTAAAATGCAAATGGGAGTCCGAATAAATTTTATCACAAAGTGGAAAAGCGAAGGAGTGTATAAAAGAACGGATGACTAAATAAATTGATGTGACCAACACATGACTTTCTCCATAGGTAAGTTGTCAACTAAAATCAAATAAATACGGCGAGGGAACAGTTCAATTTACATGCTTCAGCACTAGCGATTCAACTGTCGTCACTACCACGCGCGCGAGCTGCCCACTAACCGTCAATTTCGAAGAAAATTGAATATCTCTTGAAATATTCCTCATATGAAAACTTAGTTCAAACAAAAGTTGTAGAAAAAATAATATCTACAACTTTTATATATATGTTTAAAAAAATTCAGTTTTAAGCGAAATCTTTAAGAAAAAGTAAAATTTTACAAGAGTAAACCGCTACTTCCGGTTGACCGTTTGTTATAAAAATCTTTTCACAGCTTAAGAATATGCATAAAATCATAAATATAGAATTTCATGCTGATCTGATGAATAGTTTTTTGAGTTAGGGCGCACGGAAAATTTGTCACACATTCGGACACACACACAGACAGACATCATCAATAAAACGGTCAAAATGTGATCAGAGGACCTCAAAATGTGTATTTCCGTTAAAATCTCGAATTCGATTTTTTTCATGAAAACAATACTTTCTCTATTCTACGTATATGGAGAAAGGATACTTTCCTGTTAACGGGAATACCTTAAAATAAACATGTATTGTTATGATTGTTTGAGAGGATATAACATTGAAAGGATATATTGACGAGCCTTCGGCTCGCTTTGTTTTAATGGGTAGTCGTCTCCGGGCGCTACCGCGCCCTTCGCCTCGCCCGGAACCAAAGAAACCCTCCCCGTTGTCCGGAGATTGGGTTTGTAAATGTCGAGACCGGCCAATCAGTTTCTTGTCCAGTGATTGGGTTTGTAAATGTCGAGACAGGCCAATCACCAATGGTGTCGTTAGAATGATACTTCAAATGTATTGTTATGATATGTAATAAATAAATAGTTTATTAACAATGCGTAACAATTCTTGTTAAAAAAAAGTTTATTTTTTAAGGTATTCCCCTAAACAGGAAAGTACCGGAGAAAGTAAAAAATCTTTGTCGAGTTCCACGAAAAGTTCTTGTCAGTTGAACTCCACCGTTGTTTAGATTTACTGATATATATGTAATCCGATCTTCTTAAACAATGTTAAAAATTAAGGCTTGATTTAAACACTTTCTATGTTGACATCCGTAAATCTACTATAATATATTTTTAAGTGTGTGTTTGTTGGTTTGTTCATGGAACTCCTCCTAAACGGTAAAAGCTAGAATAACCAAATTTCGTACGATTCTTCCTTACATCCTAACTTAGTGAATGGTTGAGGTTTGGTCAACCGGGATTAAGCAGTGCTGCCAATATAGTGGATTAACATTTTTCCATAAGTTAACACGTATGATTCCATTTCTTGACTTGCAGGGTTTTCTTCCTTCAAGCATTAAAATACGTAAATATGGACCGATTTTTTTCGTTTTTGCTTTATTCGACGAATAAAACTCTATACTATCTTATTCCTGCGAAGTTTAAATGTTACACCGTCGAAGTTTTCAGAAATACGTTATTGGTTTCGAAATTTTGTGGATTTTTCGTACTCTTTCCGGACATAACCAAGGCGGCCGTCATTGTTACCTCCGATTCAATTAGCTTCAATGAAGCTTACAAATAGACGAAAGTTTAGCGTTATTCGCTTCGCACTTTTGTTTAAGCAACGAAACGATCCATGTTTATGGATAGCAACGTAAATAGATACTGATTATTATTCAGGAAGCGTTTATTGATGAAAGTAATAGAACCTTCTTTCGTCTACTGAATACTGGAATCTTACATTTTTGTAAGTGAAATCATAATATTTTACATTATAATGTTTATTAACGTAAATAATCTCACGTATCTGGTGTACATTTACCGGAGTCAGTGTTCAATCATGGACAACTGTACGTTGTTTTTTCACGGGTTTCTTGCTTACAAGACATAAAAGTAAATATTTCAGCGAGGCATAATTACACAAGAAATGAAGCTGGATTTGGCGAAAGTAATATGATAGGAAATAAAATTATCGTTATATTTGAATTCAATAGGCTCGGAAACGGATAGTTACAAGCAAATATGATTAATTGTTAAGAAAAGCTAATAGTAATTTACAAAGTATCTACTATATATTTTAAAGAGTTTGTATGTTGTGCTGTAGTAGCTTCACTAAATCCGTTGAAATTCAACGGGAAATTCTGCTAGTGAAAACATATTTCTCAGGGTTATGATTTTTTCTTCCCCATGCTACTTATGGTGTGGTTACGGAGATTGTTGGGAAATATAAATCAACTTAATCTTTTCGACACGTTCGCTGTGATTGATTCTTCAATAAGGAGAAATTGACTTTTTTTTGATATTTTTACAACCGCCTTGAGAAATCGAAATTTATTGAAGGAACACACTTGATAGCAGCTTTTTTATAGTTAGTGGTTAACATTAGCAGACTCTCAATCAATAAAATGCGATCGCTTTGATGTTAAATTTTTATTTTGTTTTCTTTTTCTTGCCGCATGCTAAATAAACCTGACTCAGGATAACTAATTTCTAAGCACTCGTGATTTTTAAGATGTATGCGGCTAATTATGATATTTAACCAAGCAAGGTAACGATTACCTGTGTTTAACATGAGCTGAGCTGTCCAGCTGGAAATAACCAATCGTTGAAACATCACTTTTTCTTCGGCTTTAATTACGATTTCCTGGAACTACCCACGTATGGTAGCTTCTTAACCAGTTTATTTAGAGCTTTAAACGAGGGAAAGTACCATTTAATCTTTAGTGTCGCCTCCCATGACTATGACGGAAACAATTTATTTTTCGTTTTACACGTGGACTACCCGTATCGTTTTTAGCATCGTTTACATTATATCTATTATTAAAAATAATTGTCGGGGATACTTATGTTACAGGAAAATGATGATGCCTATGTAAGGTAAGACCCTGGTCGTGAATGTCTATGAATGTATGTGGAATTTTAACCTTATTATTTAATGACGCCTTTATGTTAAAATATTACAATTATTTGAACTAAAACAAAAATAAGGAAGATATCCATGAAAAAAGTAAAATAAATAACTTTACCTGCTTTATTATTTTTATATCTAAAACTTCTGTCGGGTATATTGAGTTATTCTCGTTGAAAATTTTCGATACGTTGTTAGGGCCTGAGAACGAATATGTCGAGGTCTAATGTACTCGTAATAATTTTCATAATGTTACAGGTTTCCCAGGCTTATTTTATCACCATGATATACAGGGCAAGGCAAAAGTCATTATACAATTATGCATAGTTAAATAACTTTACTCTTGTAGAAACACTTCGATATTAGATTTTGTCTTTATGTTATTTATTGACTTTTCTCATTTATTATTTTTATACAGATTTAGATACTCGAAATTATGGCAAGAAAGACGAGACTATTTGTGACGAAACAGCATTGGAAAACTAAAAATGTGGAAGAAGTACGTCGAGCATGGCAGCAAAAACATCAAACTCCTCCGCCAACGCGCCTGGAAATTTAGTCTGCGAGACAACATTGAAGCTAGTCGATTTTTCAATGGGTGCTCAAAGTAGTGAAAGGCCAGTAACGGTGACAAAAAGCGAGATCACAGTCTTATTTGAGGAGAGTATTTTTTTCAGAGTTAAAAAAATCAAGCAGCTGTGCTTCTGCGGAATTAAGTATTATTCAAATATCAGAGATGCGAGTGTGAACTTAAGGCCACAAATCTATCGTTTAGCGTATGGTTTGACTTTGTTCATACCAAAAAAGCACATACTGCAGGAAGTATCTCAGGCATACACAAACTTCAATGACAATATAACCTTATCATGGAGCATTTGTCTCTCTGTGATAAAGCTGCTCGGTGGAAAAAAAGGGCAAGCTCTGTAGGAGTATTGAAAGAGAGAATTTCGATGCCTTCTAAGAGTCTGAATTTACACTTTATATTATCCGTTAAATCATTTATATATATATCAAGAATAACAGCAGCCCAATTACACTTCCATGGGGCACTCCGGAAGAAACTTTGACGACGTCTGATGCAACTCCATCGAGAACTACACTCTGGGTTCTATCCGAAAGGAACGAAGCAATCCAATTTACAATTTTCTCGTTGATTGATTAATCCTTTGATTTTTTCACTATTTTCGCGCGGGACAAACGGTGGAAAATAAGAAAATCCAATAGAAATAAATACAAAATAATAATGCAATAATGGATTCGTTTCACTGCGTTACGTTTTCTCGAGAGTTTCTCCACGTACGCGTGACAAAGACAGGAAAGCGGGTGCGTAAGATTTGAGTGATTGCGATAGAAAGAAGCTGCAGAGAAGAGGGAGAGGAAGTTGTCATTGGCACGAAACCACACTCACGAAGACCTAACGCCCTTTACGAAGGACGAACAGGTCGCCTGCGCGTGTGTGCGGTTGCAACCGCTAATCTGAAGATGTGCGATTAAAATTCAAGGGAATTCGAATAAATGTGCAGCAAGTGCGTACCCAGGAATATGCATTTGGGAAAGCAAAATTATGGATATGCTCGCGCAAGTCACACAAATTAATGGCGACGTAATGGACGCCTAGTGTAGTGCGACTTTTTGATTTGTTTTCCATGATCTACCGATGGAAGTTCAACCCTGCAGTCTTCTAATTGGGTCTCATGAAGATATCTCAAATATTGTAATATTTTGAAAAGTGTCCGCTAGAGTAGCTCCAAATCCATCCTGTGTTTACTAATACAAGATTACGTGGTCAGTTGACGTGTGCATTATAAGCTATGATACGTGACTGAAGTTTGTTTTTGTCTGTGAGAGCCAAGGTGACCGTTCGTGTAAGTAATTACTGTATTAGTCATCTTTCCATTTTATTCCTTTTTTTCCTTTTATAACAGCTATTTCGTTAGTTACTGATCTCAAAAAACGAGAAAATATCTTGATGCAAGTACGGAGGAAGGAGATGATGCAATTTTTATAGAAAGTTTTCGCAGCGTTGATGTTTTATGATATTATCAGCTTTCGGTTTCAGCTGCGTCCGGAACATGATGTGACCGACGTTTCGCGACCGTTGCAGGTAGCTTTTTCACGGCCCTGAAGAAGCTACCTGCAACGGTCGCGAAACGTCGGTCACATAACCGACAGCTGACAATATCATCAGAGATGACACAATTTTTAGAAGATTCCATAGAACGACTATCGCTGGTATCAACTCACAAGTACTTTACAAATCAAACTTGGACAAGCCCATTGTTCGTCGGGCGTTCTTAAAAAATATAGGTAAAGCACTAGTTGAAGAAATGATGACAATAAGAGCTCAAAACACAAATATTCCAAAAGTCCAACGAATAGTAGCTGCTAGACCAGGGGTGGGCAAACTACGGCCCGCGGGCCGCATCAGGCCCGCGAGAGAATTTTATGCGGCCCGCGATGCCTTTATAAAACAGAACCGTGAAATGTGAAACAGTAAAATTCACATTTGATGGTTAAAATTATAGCCGGAAAACCTTATATAACGAAGCTACTGCACTAAAAATTTATTAACAATTGATTTTCACTAATAGGACCGTTCGCATTCTCTTAAATATCTTCCTCTGTGAGACCTAATGTGGCTCGCTTACCACCCACAACTGTTGATGTCGCCCGCCTCGTAAAAAGTTTGCCTATCCCCGTGGTAGACTATCACATAGTGCAGGGGTCCCCCAACTTTTTATTGAAAGGGCCACATTAGGCTTTATGTACGACAACGCGGGCCACTTAAGACTTTTTCAAATGACTGGTCGGGCCATGTGAAAACTTCAAAGAGCAAGTTTCGAGGGGGGTAGTTATCGAGAAATTTCAAAACATTATTTCGAGGTTGGGTTGGGTATGGCTGGTGGGCCGTAGTTTGGGAACTCCTGACATAGTGAATTATCTTATGATTCTGAAAAAAAGAGGCCGTTGTTCGTATTGTTAGGATAGCAAAATAAAATACTTTTGTACAATAAAAGAATGCGATGATTAAGCATTACAGTTGATTTGTGCAAAATATTTCGAATAAAATAAAAACAAATTGAAGAAGAAATATAATTAATGATAATGTGTGGAAACTACGGCGAATACAATCTACTAAAGAGAATAAACTCCAAAGCCGTAATATATTACGGCTTTGGTGTTTATTCTCTTTAGTAGATACGAAGAAATATGATGTTCTGTTCAAACAATGATTCAAAAATTGTCCCTCACAAAAACTTTTCCTGTTAAAAATATTATTCCAAAACTTTTTTACTCCTTGTTATATTTTTTATATTTGATTCAATCAAAATAAAATAAATAACTGGCTATAAAGTTTGTATTTTAGTTTCATTACCTCCAAAATGTTTTGTGTTGGTGACCAATGGAGGGAAAATGTAAGGAGGAAAAATGTAGGAGCGTTCTTACATTCAATTTGCTTTTCTTGGAATGATATTAGTCACTGGCACCAACAATTCGTCACCAGGGCACTCACTGGATAGCTAAAAATAGCCATATATAACCGATGCGGACAAATCACTCTCCGCAGAAGAGGAATAGAATCCAAAATGCTTACCGAATGGCTTCGCTGAACTAATTTGGACCTACAATAAAAAAAGCTATAACTTTTCCCTAACTGCAAATACTTAGATTAGATGAGGAATCCAGAGACATCATTGGAAGGGGTAAGTAGGCAGGAATATAATGAAAGAGAACGATGTAATACTAACGCCATAAAATGGGTTTTCGTGGATTTTTCCCAAAAATATGAGAAAAATTCAAACGGACTCGTTTATGCTTGCGTGAGATCTGCTTTCAACAGTGGTATGTCGAATGGCCAATCCAATGTAATTTACGTATATGAAAATAAATGAATAAATTTTCGCAATACGTGTTAAAAATACACACATTATTAAATTATATTCACGTGAATACAAAAAATATTACATCATAAAAAGCTCCGAAATGAGGCAAAATGTACCTACGCATTTTATTTTTCTAATATTTGATTTGAAAAAGTTAATATTTTAAACAAATATTTAACCCTTCGATGCTCATTTTTTTAATCTTGAATATTCATTTACGTTGCATGCATTATACAGATTAAGAGAGAGGTAAATAAAAATGAAAGAACTCCTCTATAAAAGGAAGAAATCGCTTAAACAGTAGCAACAAAACAATGACTTAACGGAACATTCCTCGACTCACAAAATATGCTCAGGCCACTATGTTGCTGTTTAGAAACAATGTGAATTCAAGAGTTTTAATTTAACTTGAAGAAAAAAATATATTGCCCAGTCCGTATACCTCCATATTTTATTGCCACCCTCCTGCGAGGAATCAAATTTCTCTGCAAGAATGTCGGAAGTTGCAACTTATTCTTGATCCCAATAAATGCAACGAAATCTTCCGATGATCTTTTTTAATTCACTCTAATTCCGTTTATAAATAATATCGAACACCGGATATATTCGGTCGAAAATTCCGAACACCTTTTCGAGGAATAGCTAAAAAAAAACAAGAATAAATACTTGGGTGCAGTTTTACGGAAACCATTAAATTGCGAGACAGAAAAAAAGAGAGGGCGAGGGCCGTCCTTCGGATAAATCAATCAAACAGGTTGAATTTTCGGAGAGAACGTATTAGCGCTGGGGAACGGCGGATATCACGAGATGAAAAATTAAAAAAACAAACTTACGCGTGACACGCGCGACGACATTCGTCAAGGGCGACCGTGAGACCAGAAATGCACGTTAAAAAGCACGGGAATCTGAGACGAGGAAGAGGAAGAGAGTTATCGAGGGAGGAGAAATTAACATTGGCGGAAGGAGCGGAGAAAGGATAAGATGAGGAACGAAGTTTCGATTGGACGGATGAGAGTAGATTGCGAGAGGAGGAGGAGGAAGAAAAAGAGTTCGATAACCGCATGCGTGTAAGTGAAAGAATTGGAAAGGGAAGGACGATAAGCGGACGATAAGTAGGAATTACGCAATTACGGCTGGTAATAATAAGGAAGGGTTAAAAGGAGAAGCTGCAGCAAAGATTGAGTAGGAGAGGAGAAGAAAAAGAATATCATGAACGACACGTTTCAAGATGTAGTATTTCATTTGGAATTTTAAAAAAAGATCTAGATTTGATTTATTAAGTTTTCAAGATAGGTCCCGTCTTATGCAATCCGCTCCCGAATTTCAGCATCTTGTCCTTCGTGATAAAATGCCTCAGATAATGTCCCGCGTCGTGCATTTTGTTCACAGTAATTGTACTCATGTTTTGCTATTTCCACTAAAAAATCCACAAGGATAATATATACAAAAGATTTTTTCGGTAATGTGAAGTGATTTTAAATTTTTTTACACGAGTTCTTTTATTTTACCTCAAAATTTATAATCCGCTGAGTTCGCTGTAGTATACTTTTTTATGCTTAGATAACATCCTGTGATATCGAGATCCTCGACTGTAAAAAATCTTTTTAAATTTTGCTTTTATGACGTTTTCGAGGTTTCCAAGAGAATTTCGAAGCTCGTCAGACTTATAGCGATCAATTCATCATATTAGCTACATGATACAAAATATATGTGATGTTAACAATGCGCAACCTTTCGAAAGTAGGTTTAGGGCTGCATAAAGACACCGATTAAGACTGGTACTGCACGCAGTAAACCATGCTACTTTGCGAGTTCTGAGGTATTGACATAAAAGAAACATTTTTCCACTCCCCGTGCCTTCAAAACACTGGTAAATTCAAAGTATGACTAATATTGGACTCAATTTGTTTATAACGGAAAAAATTTTCGACATAACGAAATGAACGATGACGATTACACATATTTTGTTGTCATAAAGCCGCCCTCAGCAAACTAAAGAACCAAATTTTGGTATATCAAAAACCGTCAAACGATAACGCTCATTGACATTCAGCGTATTTAAATGAGCTTTCTAATAAATACTATACCATTCGGTGTTAGAAATATACGTAACTAATAACGCAAAAAATGAATGTGAAATGGATTAAATGCATTTAATGTAAGATGACTTTGAAAAAACAACATAATGATGCTTTCTCGTCCGGCTCCACGGATTTTGGTGCATAAAGTAAGGTTTTCATCGGGAAATGATAATTGGCTGAAAGTGAATGTCACCTTCCACATTTTATCAACACCGCAGAGAAAAACGGCAAGGATGTAAATGATTATAGAATCAAGAGACTTATAGCTACTGCTTCCTCTAATTACCAAGCGGATGGAAATTTTAATTACTTTGTTTATTAGAGAAAAAAATATTTTTGTGAAAGATAAAAAGAGGTAACTACTTTCATGCATACGTAATTGAAACAGAAATTTCGCTGTTCCTCCGATACTTTTTCATACTCATACTCAGTGCCGGGACAGGATATTTTTGCGCCCTAAGGAAATGTCGGAAAATTACGTCCCACTACTAATGAAAATATACAGCTCACAGTTTACCTCTCAATACAGTAGTTAGTTTACTATTAAACTATATTTTATAACATTAAATTCATGAAAGCTCAAATAGTCATTCGTTGCGTCCATAAGCGTGCGCAGGTGCCTCCCTCACCTAGCCCTTGTCCCGACTCTGCTTCCACAAAGTAGATACTTTCAATCGAGGCATGGTAATTGCAAAATTATTTATATTCTGACAGTTTAAAAAATATATATTCGAATTTTTGGCGGAACAGGTATACAAGTGATGCACGAAGTCATTTATAATTTATTTTTAAGGATTTCGACATTTAATAATGAGATGCGAAGATGAACGAAAAAGTGCCTTACTATCTGCTGATGCGGTATAATGCCAACGTTTCATGAACTGCACAAAAAAATATATAGATAAAAATTGATTCGAATTTTGACTGTTAAATCCCCACATTTTGTTATCTTTAATGCAGGGTCGTAACTTGGGGAATGCAGGCCCACGCATTGCTTCGGGGCCCCAAGTTTTTTGGGAGCTCCGCAAAAATGCTTAGAAGAAATGTTTAGAATTACAAGAATTCAAAGAATATTCATCAAAACTTATAAGAAATTTAGTGACCAAGTTTTTTGTGGCGAACTTATCTCGCTACCAACAAACACTGTTTTGAAAGTTAAGATTGAAAACTGTACAGACACCAAGAAACTATTGAATTTAATAATGATCAAATTCAGATTTCCATCAATTTATAGGAATGCACCTGCAGCTTTGATGATATATTTGACGTTGCCAACAACTTTGCCGTCAATTTAAAGATCTTTTTCAAAATTAACGTTAAAAAAAAGCTACCTACGCAACTGTATGCCCAGAAGTAGAATTTATCACTTCTTTCAGTAGAAAAATCAGAATCATGCTAATTGAAAAGTGATTGAGAAATTTTAAAAACTGTAATTTCGAAAAATCTAAAATTAAAGTAGTATAAAAATAATTTTACGATTTTTTTTACACAAGCGGGGAATTAAATCGTAGTTACAACCCTGACTTAATCTCCCACATTTTTGTGAAAATTAACATCTTCATTCGGTCTCTTCATAAAATCTTAGTGAGAGTGGGAAAAAGCAATGGGTTCCTAATTAAAAATATTACGCGCGATAAAAGACGTGTTACAAAATGGAAATTGTTTCGGAGGCCTTTACATCCTCCTCTCGTATTAAGGATCCATTTAGAGCTCTAAAATTAGACTTAATTTGTGAGATAGCGAAAGTTCTGATTAAGTCTAATTGCCGTAGCAATGAGATAAAAGTAATGTCCGTTATAGATAATAAAGATAAAACCGGATATCTATGGCGTAGCTAACGCTCCGGGAAAGCAATGCGGCGTATTTTCGCAACTATAACTAAATTACGTAGTAGAGTAATGCATGTAAGGTATCCGATTATGACGATCACATGTATGCGGAGGTTTCCGCCGATAAGGGAAAAAATGGCAGGTTGAAATTATCAGAAACGGGACGATAATAATAAACAAGAATTTGACATGAGACATCTACTTGAGAATAGGTTTATTTGGAATGACTTCCATTATGAAGTGTCAAGGATATGACATATCACGTTACTTAATTTTCAATTCTTTTCACCACTCCTCAGCTAGTTAACGTCGCGTCTGTATTCACCCTGAAATGACACACCTCATACAAAGAAAACGATAAACATCCATAATGGTCAAATTCCAAAAATTGTACTAAATACAGAAAATACGCTCCGCGTTTCTATTGTTATTCCGAAAGTTTACGAAATTTATTCATTTTATAATTTATCTTAACAACCACGTGCAAGAATTGAGAAAAGCAGGGGAACGGAGAAAACGGCAAAAAATAAACGGGCAGAAAAGCAATTATTCTAAAATGGCGGAAACAAATTCATGTACCGAAATGTGAAAATTTTAGAATATTTCGGAGAAAATGGAGAGAAAGGCGAAATTAGAAGGGTTGAATATGAGCCTATCGGAAAGATATAATGTCGAGCTCTTGATATCGACATTATAAACAGCTTCTTCTTTCGATGATGACACAGTAAATCACGGGGATGGAGGGGGGGAACCTACACTTGGAAAAAACCTAATACTTGGAAATTAATTCCTGATAATTCTTTCTATTACATGCTCATTCATAACGAACCAATCGAGAGCGAGACGGAAAAACAATAATCTTCATCGTAAAATTAGAATACGCACTTAATCGCATTAGAACTCAATAACCTTAAAACAGTCGTCGCCCGAAAACGTCTCTTTTTAATTATAAGACGGATGGAGGGAAAATGGGGAGGGGGGGGAGAATGACGGACTCGCGCCTCTCCTATTTAAAACGGTTAAAAACGCTCGCCGCTCGAGAGAGAGAGAGAGAGAGAGAAGAAGATAAAAAAATATTTTATCGATTGAGGAAAACGGAAATCTCGGTCTGCTTCGAGAGCTCCCTCGGAGTGTCGCCAAGGGGTGAGAGAGAGATATGGAACGTGCGAGCGTGCCCGCTCCAGTGCGTATGTACGCCGAAGGCGGGGTGGGAGGGGGGGGAGGGAGAGGAGGGGAAGAGGAAAAAGGAATCGACAGGAGGTGACGACGACACAGCGAGCGTTGGAGATTACAGAGTGCGGTCAGTTTTGAGGCGACTGAGAGGAGTGTTGCACGGTTGTGAGGCCGAAAAGAGGGGAGGAGGCGGATGCGGTCTCTCCCATTTCACCCCCCCCCCCCTCCTCCCCTTAGGAACCACGGACGTGCTCGAATTTGCAGAGGTCACACAGACTAGAGACGTGGGCCTTCGATCGCCTCCTCCGGAACTCCTTTGACGCGCAAGAATTAGGATAGGACGCGCTGGACCGCGATGATAAGCTCCGTCTTTATTTTTTATTTAAGACGCGGATGTGGAATCGCACGCTTGTCTCGGGCTTGCGTCAGTTGGGAAATGGTTTTCGTATGTGGTGAAACTATCCGCACCCCATCTCAAGGACTAGGAATTGGAAAACATAACATTGTACATACACACAATTATTAGGGGGAAAACATAGTTTGACACGTGTATAGTCTCCGCATGATATTTAAGGAAATTCATAGCGTCGGAAAATAATAAAACGGATGGATCTCATACGTATTCCTGCAATTTATAATACGGCGAAACGTGAGGATAGATTTATGGACGACTAAAATGATCTCTGCCTCCAAATTGCGCCGATAATAATCCTTGTTAGCACTATGAGCTGTAGAATTCAATTGTATTGTAGTCGAAATAATATCCTAGTTCCATTTATCACAATATTTTAATTACATTTTTAGGCACCTTCTGTTTAACGGCTTTTGGATATAAATAATATATTTCTCAATGTGAGTAGCGGTAGAAATTTACGCATCCATCACTCGCGCATATCTTTTGAAAGATTCGTAATTCTGTGACGTTGATTTAAAAATTGCTATGAAGCGTGCCTTAAGGACAACTGATTTACCCAAGCAAACCTGCACTCGATATAAGATTTCTTCACATGCTCGATTTGCGGGCCAATATATTGCGATCGACTTCTGCATAAGGTAATTGTCTTCTTCCAGTGTATTACAAGTAATTTCCTAAGTGGTCACTTTGTGGCGAAAATGCAAATATAACTGCGTGCGTTTCATGTTAGTAAATGGTACCTGACGCGGTCTTCAATGTTAGCCACAAACCCGGAATTGGTGTATGTGGTCGCGTGTTCCCAAACCGCAGTGTATTTTCTCCTTGATGTGAAGAAAAATTTCCCATAATGGCGGGCGTCGATTTTTTTGTCAAAATTTTCCATTGCTGTTGAAGGTAAGTGCCCGGATTACGACCATCTCCAGATAAATGCTTTATTTGAATTGTTTAAGGCTCCACTACATAACTGACTTATCGGCTATGATGCGTTCATTATGGTAAAGGAAAACAGTATTTCGGCGGCACGTGTTATTATTTCATAGCAGACAGAAAATTATTAAGATGCATCTTTCATTTTGGAAGGAGGTTATTGTCTACATAGGAGTAAACTTCGTCCTGCGGACACGATTTGTCCGGCACTGGAACACATATAAATCAGCCAAATTAAATGTTTTTAATCAATGGTCATCTTCGAAAAACTATTGATCTAGAAAAAGATGAAAGAACTTGGTTCACTCTAATTATTGCTTCCAAGACAGATAGCTTGACACAAACTCTGTCTTGTTCCAGGGAATAAATGATCGAGGATATAAGATTTTATGTTGTAGCGCATTATATCGTTCCAGAGATCGACGAATGATTATTAAGTACTGTAATCGTCTTGTCAATCTCACATCAAATGTTGAAAATGAGCATCACCTTGCTGAATACACATACGTGCTCTCCTCAGAATATTGTCTGACACGAATAAAAAAATCACCCTGTATAATACGAGCATATAGTCTCGAATATTTTATAAGTACTCACCGGTGTTTTCTATGAATCCATGAACAGAGAAATGTGACTAGAGCGCAAACATGAAGTGACACTCCTTCATTAACAAGGAATAAAAGAATGACGAACGTTCACAAAAGGGATGAGATACATTACAATAAAGAATAAAGGTAAAATTATACAACGAACCACTTCCGAGAGGTTGGCGAATTGATGAAAAAACTGCGAGAAAAATCATAAAATATTACGTTAAATGACATTGTACGTAAATTCTATAACATAAAATCATAAAATCTTTTTAGATTGGCACTTTCCAGTATTGTGTGACCGCCCAACACTAATAGTCGCAAAACCTGCAAGTTTTAAGGAGGATACCAGAACAAACCTCGGCGGGCACCACACCGAACCTTGGCGGGCACCGCGTTGGGAAGCCCTGCCATTAATATTTTAATAAATCGGAAATGCGAGCGCCAACTCGCACATACGAATCGGCTCTTGGAAATCACTTGCGACGGCGGAGCGGAGCGTCAACCCTCCGCGGGATGTTCTTCGACATACATAGTAATCCCTTACACTCTTAAGTTCTAAGTTACTTGTTCGTTCGACGATCGGGAGGATAATGAAAAACAACTAAAATTTAAAATGGCATTTTTTCTATTATTATTCGTAGGAAATGTACAATATTTCAGTTTAATTTTGGACTAAATAGGCTTTTGTGGACTGACTTTGGTCAGGTATTAGTTAAGATCTTTGTCATTTTATCGTAATGAATCCTGCTCTTTCCTAACGATTAATTAGCTCAACTTCACATCTTGCTTTGCGTCACATAACTTGCTTGTATCAAAGCCACAGTAGATAATTCGATAAAAGATAGAGTATATAATACATAGTATAATTGACAGCTACCGAAAGCGAATGTTTGGAATATGAGAGCTTCAATATGTAGCTTATTAATTATTTTGTTCACCACATTTTAAAATTACGCTAAAATTGTTAACAACATTGCATGCCCTCAGACGCCTTTACAATTGAGATCCCAGATATGTCAAGCGGTTCTGATATATTTATTTACTTAAAAGCAGATCGACTGAATCACGGAGTGCACACTCTTCAAACGTAACAAATAGAATGTAATATGGAATGACCGATGTAAATAAATGGGCGGTTTCACGAAAAGGGCTCGCACGACTGCTTGTTTATTCAGCAAATTCTTTCAAGAATTCGAACGTTTTAGCAAGTCACGATGAGTGTTCCAGCGTCAAAAGCTGCATCACAGTACCGTATGGAAACAAATGAGCACACAAAAGGAAGGCAAAGGATTTGATTTAAAAAAATATTAATTCATCTTTATAATTAACTTTTAAACGGAACATCCGGTGCCTTTTACAAGGAGCTTGTTAAACATTAACACGGAAAATCACCGACATTCATGATCAAATCAGGATTCGAACCAGTAGCTTTAAGTTTGAGAGGCAGACACGCCAGCCACCTTTACACCAAGGGAAGGTGACTTACAGTATGCGTCTCATTTTCAGTTCGTTTAAAAAAAATGCGCTTATAGTTTCACTTTGGCGTCTGTCTTGTCTGTGAGCTTGCTTAAATCCTAATTGCGATGAAAGCTTAAACGACAGCAACTGAAACTTGGAGTGTAGATTTCTGTACTGCTGCCATTTGTTTTTATTTAGATCCGAGTTTTGAAAAATATACAGGGTCGGATAGGAGCCAGTTTAATTTTTTTTATATCTTCGAAAGTATAAAAGATAGAAAGTTGAAAATTTATGCGTACGTTAACCATACTGATGCCACTTAAAAGCGAGGCTCTGGTGACCGAATATGCAGCGGTATAACTACTTAAAAAATTAATATATGCTGAATTTACACACATAACAGGTGATCAAATTCCAAATTCCTCTCATTAATGGGAGAAATCTTCTTAGCGAACACAAAGTATTACCGCATTTAATAATGGAAGAAAAGCACGATAATCATCTTATTCATGTTCAAGAATAACACTCCACTTGTTTAATCTGTTTTGATTAGAAATTGACAAAACCTCAGTTTTCTATTTTTTATGTTTAGCATTATTATTAATCGACCTAAAATTTTCTAAAACTATTTTCCAAAATGAAGTTTTGTAAAGGTTTCGTTTTTGTATGTTTTCAGGATCCTAGTGCGAGTGTCTGCTATTTTCTCTTATGCGAAGAAGGCTTTACTTATTGCATCATTCTCTGTGTAGTTCGGAAAACCAAGCCGGTTGGCCTCCAATGAGTTGATTCGGTAGTTCCCCTCTGCTACAGTTGGCGCGATAAATTATGTTGAGAAATTTTTTTGGTCTCTTAAGGAGCTGCTGCTCAACTAAATTCGCGGAAGAACATCCAGGAGAATAAGACACATCTCACGAAGCAGAATATAAGCGCCGCAGATTATTGTTCGACTGAAATGGCCTCGAAATTTTCCAGAAAATTGTGATATGTATCGCGAACTAAACATACGTTGAAAAAGTTTTACTTAAAATTCTACTAAACCTCCGTTTACAACCGCATAAAAAGATAATTTAACGTGCAACACGCTGAATGATTTTTAAAAATCACGGCGCCCTCGGCCTATTCGACCACTAAACGAAAGTTCAATTAGCACGGGTCCTCCCACACTGGCGTAAGAGTAATTCCTCGCAAACATATCCTCTTTAGGAAGGATATCTCCTGGCAAAAACTTAACGCATTTCTCAAGTCCGCCATTTCAAACGAATCCGATCAAACGGCGATGTATCCTGGTAAGAGAGCGTTTTAGACGAAACGCAGTCGTCGTGCGTTTTCGAGTGCTTCGTTTAACGCGCGCATAAAAAATCTCACGAGAGAGAGATAGAGAGAGAGAGAAAGAGGTAAACACTTGCCCCTCTTCAGAGCCCCTTCCTCGCGGAATCCATTCGGCGCATGGCGCAAGTGCACCGCGTTACATGGGCTCGGCCTTGAAGCGAATCACATGGTAAAGAAAGAGAGAGAGAGGAACGTGGAGGAGAGATAGAGAGAGGAAAGAAGGGAGAGAAAGAGAGAGGAAATATTGAGGGGGAGGGAGAACGTCAGACACCAGAGATATACAGGCACCCTTGCGCTTAAACGTAAAACAACTGACGATGCAACAGGCCTCGACTCTTGGGTAACAAGGGACTTTTAATAATACAAACCTTTCAAAACTTCGAAAGAATCGATACAAAGTGAAAACATACATAGGAGGAATCGAAGCCGAATATTACCGCAGTTTTAAGTTTCTCGGCTGGTCCTACGATAGCGCCGCTCCTAGGATATGGGAGGGGGGGGGGGGGGCAGAGAGGAAAAGGGAGGCGAGTGGAGGGGCGGATAACGTGTTTCTCGGAGAAAGGGGGCGGAGAGAGAGGGAGCGAGGATGAAGGACATTAGGCAGGACTAAAGATGCAAGGGGAAGGATTGACCTTCGTCGTTTTCTTTTTTGGGGCTACTTCGCGCCAACCCATCGGCAAGGTGCCCTCAAAAGAAATACTGGAGAGCTGAGTTCGCTGAAGCGCAATTTTATTCGATACGATAAAACCATTGTGAATTTTGTTTTCTTTACCTGCGGGTGTGTAATCAAGCTCGCGTGTATTTTTTATTAATTCCATACCGATGCCCAATACCGATTTTGAAATCTCAATTACCGAGAGCAATTAAATATACCTTATATTTAAGAAATTTTTTCGTCTTACCCGATTCAAACTTCTTCGACATGAATTTGTACCAAACCTATGGATACTGGATAAAATTTTAAGCATTCGTTAAAAGTGTAGTCCCGATAATTTTCTTAAATGATTTCTAATTTTAAGTTAAAGGGGATATATTGAGGAAAATGCATGGTGAAAAGACTAGAAGGTGTGTTCATGCGCAGGCGGAAGTGCGTCACGAAACTACTTGTGACGTAGCTACTGACAATGTGCTACTGACCATGTGCTACTGAAAGGTTTGGGAAGATATTCGTTTTGTTTGATTTATTTGGTGCTATGTTATTACGTTTTGTTATTGTTGTTATATATTGTTAGTGTCGTTATATACTGCTGTTGTTGTTACATAATCAGAAGAATTTATGTCACATAAAAATGCCGTGTTGTGCCGTTTATGGGTGTAATAATTGCACCAAATCTAAAACGCCACAATTAGTAAAATACTATAAGTTTCCAAAGGACGCCGTTTTCAAGGCAAAATGATTAAGGCTTGCGGTATAAAAGATAAATTTCACGTTAACAACGGTATTTAGGGCATAAATAATAATAAAATTTAACGGGAGAATTACGATCATTCGAATCATTCAGAAAGCGAAACGTTTCAAATATAATACACGAATATGTACTCTAAATAAGTATTCTATAAGGTCATTATAATTTTTTGTCATGATAAGTATCTATATATATGTACCTTGTTCTTTTTCTTACGATGTGATCTGCCAGTCCCTTTCTCAGTTGTTCTTTTCCTTCGTTTACCCGATTATTTCTTAGCTTCGCGACTTGATCTGACAATCCTTTAGTTCTCTGTTTGTTGGTTTTCATCGAACGTTTTGATCTTTTTCTTAGAGCTTAATCTAACGCTGTACAGCTAGTTTAATAATCAGTATAAAATTCAATTTTCATACAGCAATCCACACGGCCAACAATACAGCGAATCGTAAATAAATATTTAAATCAACGAAATAATGACATAATCTAATGTTATGTGTTTTGTTTAACTTTATAATTATTATAACGGATATCTTCTGACGTTAATGCCCATCATACGAAGGGTCTGAATATATTACTGATATAATATTAATGTTATGTAGGTAAGATTCCAGTATTCAATAGACGAAAGAAGGTTCCATTGCTTTCGTCAATCGTTATAAACGATTCCCACATATAGTTTCCTGAATAATAATCAGTATCTATTTACGTTGCTATGTATAAAGATTGACGTTACTACATCGATCGTTTTGTTGCTTAAATAAAAGTGCGAAGCGAATAACGCTAAGCTTTCGTCTATTTGTAAGCTCCATTGAAGCTAACTGAATCGGAGGTAACAATGACGGCCGCCTTGGCAACGCACTGGCAACACTGACTAATCCCGGTTGACCAAACCTTTACCATTCACTAAATTAGGATATAAGCAAGAATGTACCGCATTTGGTTGTTCTAGCTTTTATCGTTTAGGAGGAATTCCATGAACAAACACAAATACATACAAACTCTTTAAAATATATAGTAGATTATTTTCTGCAATCCAAATACGTCCATGAATAATTGAAGTAATTGTTGAAATGTGTTTCTGATATTATATTATTATACAGTCCAAATCATCTAAAAACCTTTCACCGTGTCACACGCAACATTCGAACTACCGCCGTTTCTGTCCCGTTGCTGACGTCATGCGCAGAAGAGTTCGAAATTCGTCCATCTTCCACCATGAGGAAAATGTATTCTGCTATTAATCGATGAAAGGGTAAAATGGAAACTGAAGATAATCAACGGTCAATAGTTTGGGATAGGAACCGAGATTTAAATTAAGCTTGCTATTAAGATAAACTATTGACTTTTAGAGAGACCGACGGAATCAGTGCGAATTCGGTTAATTCAGTTTGCAAAAAATCGATGAGTTTGACAAAACAAAAATTTGTGGTTAAAAGTCTTCGTTAAATAGTTAACGAGCAAGAGAATTAGAAGTAAGTAGTGATTCCCTTCCAATGGCTAATTTTAACTGTTTCATTATTTTAAAACGATGTGGCGATGCTTTTCCGATAACTAAGACGATTCTTCACGATGTATCCGATTTGTTGCTTTCTCCTAATAAAAAATATGGAGCCTTAAAAAACGGTCTTTATAGATAACTAGAGAAAAAGCCCGTTGAAATTCAACGGGAAAGGTGAAACGGAATATTTTATTAAGTACTTTTTGATTTTCAATTCTTTTAAATCTTTCTTCTCTGTTCTCTTTATTCAACTTATTTTTTCTGTAGACATATTGTCTTATCCTACGATTTTCAGCTTGCTCCTTACTCTCTAGACATTTATTTTTTAATGGAAATTCAGTTAATATTCCATAGGTTAAAATTGCAATTAAATGCTGCCTCATGATTCTATCATTATATAATTCATTCACTGGCTGTTTTCCAAAACAAATAGATGTTAGGAATGCCGCAGCAAACACTCGACAATCAAAACCAATTTTTTGTTTTTGCAACTTCTTAAATATTATTTTGGGTTTGTATGGAAATAGTTTTTATGTATAGATTGAATGATCCGGATGAATGAAGTATAAACTATCATATATATTCAAATCACATTTATCGTAATAGACTGCAATGAAATGACCGACCTTTGATCCATCAATTGAATTATATAACACTTGTATATATTATTCATTCTGAGAATTGGGTTGAAAAAGATGTGGCATCTGAAGTAAGGCCTGAATATTGTGTTAGATTTTATAACATCGTGAAACGCATCTATGTGCTTATCCTCCAAAAAGAAATTCGAAACACCAATTTCCTCAATTTCGCAATTTTTCAAGATGTTCATCTTTAAATCCCTGAAGGGTTTCTTTCAATGATTTAATAACTAACAATAAGAGATAAAATTTTATAATGCAATTAATACATAGTTTTATGTAATTATAATGCTTACATGTTATCGATATTATAAATAAGCAAATACCTTATTGTAGTTAAATCGGCAAAGTAAAGAAATGTGAATAGATGTACCGATTTACGATGAGATAAGTCTTTCAATGTTCATTTATTTTTACCATTATTCTAGCCTTCAATATTTATAAACAATATATATATATAATACACTTACCGTTATTTAGACTCTTTAGAATTATCTTTATTTAGGAGTTTTTATTTTACTTTATTTAGAAGAAACAAACGCTCACTTCATTCAATAAGGGTACCAACCTAACGGATTTGAGTACCTTTTAATTCGCTGGTCGGACAACCAATAGAAACGCTCAAAAGCGCGTAGACAAACAAATTTTTCACGCCTACTATAATATAGATTTATCGCTACAACGGATTTTTGAAGTAATCAAATTAAAAATAATTTATTTTTTTAAATAAACACATCAAATACTAAAATATCGGCATAGGATGAGAAGTGAAAAAATTTAAACGAGATATTGCTTCGCGACAACTGGTGAGGAGAAATATATGACTCGAATTTTGATACTATATAATATTAATTTCCAGAATTCTATGCAATCTATTTTTCTACATTTAAAGAATTTAGACAATATTTTTTCTCTATCGAATCATTTCATTGGCCCAACATAACGCACTATATACGTTTCGCGAATTCAATAATATATTTATGGTTCATTTTATACATTACGATTTGATATTAAAGGTCGAGAAAAACAGTAGCCTATTCATCTTTCCATTTTGCTATATCTTCTCGTCAATTTGGAAGACATAATTATCGGCTAAAATTAAGAAAATAATTCGGAAATGCCTACCATTTTGTTTCAATTTTGCAAATTAAACTGGAATTAAATAGTATATTTTAGTTTAGAAGTTGTTTTATCTCTCTGCACAAAGAATTAGATATAGCGACACGCCTCACGCCCTTAACCTTCAATATTATTGCTGCTCGTCAGAGCTGTCGCTGTCATTGGCCTTGGCAGAGAATATCTTAGAGTTTCAAAACTCTACCGCCATTTGCAGGCAGACTGTGAGGAGAATGAAATTCTTTTTAAGGATTAAAATCAGAAATCGCTTAATCAAATCAACAGTGATCGTTTCAGCAGCGCAAAAGTAAAGTAACGCAGAAAGGGATTTTAAAAAATTACCCATTTCCTCTACCCTAAATAAATGTCATGAGTTTTCATTACGGATAAAAGTTTCTGGAGCAAGATCATCACGACTGTTTCCATATATAAACGAGGAAGATAGGCACGTGTCACCTAAATATCTAACGGTTACCTTCACGGTGGATTCGTCGCGGTGTTCGGTAAGCACGGCCTCCGCTGTGTCTCGATTAATGATCGATGGGGGTTTTTTGTATCTGTTCGTAACAAGAGGTACGTGACGCTATACGCACAAGGGATACAGGAAGAGGAGAGAAATGCCCGATGGTCCCTAAAGGAATGGAGTCAGGATCGATACGTCGAAGGAAACGGAAGGACAGTCGAATGTCGTCAAGGTGCAGCCCGTCTTTTTTTTCATCCTTTCGTCACAGGCGAAGCTTTCCAGAGTCATTAAATCAAACTATTTAACGCGTGACCGTTAAAACGCGGCAGGTCGTAAAAAAAAGAAGCTTTTCCTTTTCTAGATAGAACACGCCCGGATGAGTCACGCGCGCATCTTCACTAAAATAGCTGTTTTGTTTGCTCGCACTTTTTCCAGTCTTTCATCTACGAACGAAAAAGGAGAAGCTAACGAAAAGGATGTCAAATTACAGGCGTTTAAATGGATTTCGCGACGCTGTAAAACTAAATTCCAATAAGCTAGAAGCAGTTTTCCGAAAGCGTATTTTTATTTCATCTTATTTTTTGTGATTTTTTTTTAGATCGAGTCTTTCCACAGACACGGATGTTTTCGCTAATCTCATCAGGATCGGTTTTATAATGTCAAATTGCACAGTAAGGCCCCGCAATAGGCCGGAAATGCGTTCCTGGAAGCGACGGCGTGGTGTGAAACCTATTTTCCCACATAGGTAATGGTGAAAGTAAGACACATTTGTACCATTTGTGCCCCAAATAATACATGAAACTACAGTACATAAGACATTCTATATCTAAAATACGCTAACAAAAAGAAATAAAATCCGTACATATAACAACTCACTAGGAACGATTCTGCAGTTGACAAAAACATTTTTAAAGACAAACGTAAATGAGAATAAAAGCCAAAATGCGACTTAATGTCGAAGGAACGATTTTTTTAATGTGGCGACTTACAGTTCTGAAACTATAATAATTATCCAATACTAGTCGACGGTACATTCTGCAAGCATTTCAGCCTATTCTGAATAATGGGCTAAAAACAACAACTCAAAATTAGAATTTCAACATCTTCAGATTTCTACGATTGGATGTGACAAACAAACTATAATCGTACCAATTTTCAAGCTTCTAGCTCATTAGCAAGTCTCTGCAGCGATTTACGTGCTTTCCGCAAGGGGCAATAATGAGACAAAAATAACCCCTAAAAATTTGAATTTCAACTGTTTCGGATTCTTCCCATTGGTTTTGACCAAAAACCTATAATCGTGCCAAATTTCAAGTCTCTAGCTCATATGGAAATGACATATAATTTTTATCGTAATATGGAGCAATATTAGGGCAAAAAATAGTCCAAAAAATTAGAATGTCAACAATTTCACAATTCTTCCATCGGTTGTGATCAAAACCCTACATTCGTGCGAATTTTATAGCTTTTGGCCAATCTGGAAGTTTCTGCGCCGATTTACGTGATTTTCTTATGGGGCAAAAATAGCCCCTTAAAATTGGAATTTCAACAATTTCGGAGTTTTCCTTTGGTTTTGACCAAAAACTTATAATCCTGCCAAATTTCAAGTTTCTACCTCATGTAAAAGTGCCCAATAATTTGTATCCTCATACTCCTACATCATATGCCAGAAGTGTCAATATACTATTACAAGTGAATGTGTGCTTGCATTCTGCAAGCATTTTCTCTCATTTAATAAAAAAGACTAAAAGCCGACAAAAAATTCTAAATGCAAAAGAGCCCTGCACCTATTTCAATGCTTTCCTTTTGGGAAATTATCTCAAATTTGAGGCTACCTGGAATCGAACCGGTGACACCTACGTAGGAGTTGTCAAATAATATGGAGATATACTCATGACATCTACAAACCCTGAAAATATCATTTATTTATTCCTCTTTGTTTGGTCTATATGAAGGAATTCATTTTTTCCATGCTTTCTTATGGGAGATATACCGGGTCATCCGGAGTCGAACCCAGGACACTTGCGGTTAAAGCGATAACGGTTCCCTATAGATCTCCTGGGTATCTAACAACCCTCCAAGTTTGAATTCTCTACCTTGTCGGAAAGTGCCATAAATTAATTTTCAAATATGTCGCAATGCTTTTCTTATGGGAAAAAATGGAAATTTAGGAATTTCTGGAGTCGAACCCATGACACCTAGGTATGAGATCTCAATTTTCTGGCGGTTTCTCCATGCCATCTACAATTACTGAAAATTGCAGCTCTCCATCTATTGTAGTTTGGGCCAGACATTAGTATCCTCCTATATCCTCCTCTGTAAGAAGAGTGCTTATAGAATGATAGATATAGGTAAACACTTCGGGAAAATAATATCTATAATATAATTTGTTTAAACCGACCGGCGTGCGCCGTGGCTTTTTTTGGTGCACGTGTACTTGCAAGTTTGAATAAGGAACATTATCTTATCTTAATCTTAATAATATATATACGATATGGCGTAAAAACATAATATGGAATTAAATTTTGAATTCGGAATAATTACACAGTTCCTAATGATTTTTGTTTTCTGTCGTCGTGACGTTTTCCTCGGAAATAAACGAACCGTTTTCTGCTGTCTTGACGATATTATATTAGAGTTCTTACGTTTGAGAACATTAAAATTAGGTAAGTAGTACCTATCTACCTAATAATATAATGATTTACTAAAATTTAAAAGATAACATAGTATGCTTTTTTTATTGCTTACATTTATGCTTACCGCCAACTCAGCCCTTCCAAATTATCTTACAGAATGCCTAGAAGACCAAGAATAATAAAAGTTTACCTTTTGTTTTGCGAAGACGACAATTTCCATTGAAGCTTGCATTCGCCATGACAATAAATAGGTCTCAAGGCCAAACCCTCGAAAAAGTAGGTATTTATTTGTCTGAGCCTGTGTTTAGCCATGGAAAATTATGTCGCGTTGTCAAGAGTAAGGCGATCTTGCGATGCAAAAATGAAAATTATTGACGGTATCGATCAGGGAAAATTAATTCCGAATTCTCACAAAATATACACAAAAAATATTGTGTACAAAGAAATTTTTAGTAAATAAGGGCAACATAAAAATTTGATTAAACCAAATTATAAAAATAAATGTTGTTTTTTGTTTGTTAAATGTTGTTTTTTGTACTTAATATTTTTATTTTTGTAAAAAAAATTATAAGCATATTTCCATACCAGAAGATATTTTTGAAATAAATTTTTGAAACAAATAAATCTATTTTAATTTTTAGGTTTTTCATGGATGGTGTACATATTAATGGGAGTTTTCGGAATTAAATTTATCTATTTATCAAAAATCCAAAATAAGTCTTATATAAAAAATCAAAATACAAAAATAAAAATTGAAGAAAAAGGCAGCAAGCGGAAGGGAAACATCTTGCAACGTTTCCGCAAACAAAGGAAACGCTAGGCCCGTTGTATTACGACCACAACGGGCTTTCGTACTTATTATATTTTAATGAGGGACGCCAAAGAGAATTAATGTATTGGCGTTTTTTGATGATACAAGAAATCGTAATAAGAAATAACAAGTTAAAAAAATATAACTGCAAAAGCAAATTCCGAAAGTTCTGAAGTTTTAATGTGATTTTTATCCATTTTCAAAAGTAAATTGAACGTATTTACTCTTCGCTTTTATTGTTGTACCAAAACGTAAGCAAAACGACATTTTACCATAGTAACGGACCCGTATAGACAGCGAAAAGGGGTTTTTTTTTTACCGCTGAAAGGAAAACGGACAGACTAATGGGCCCCAAAATAAACAGAGTTCATGTTTGTCATCAGCCGAAACTATCCTGAAAATCTTAGTTCAACTCTTCTCGATTAATTAATTCTGGATATCAATTATTTGAATTGTTTTTATATTTATGTTGGCGTTAAATTAAAATAAATTGAATCGAAATAATTGTTAGTATAATTTGTCTGATCAAGCATTAAGTAGCAAAACGCGTTAAGGTGCAATAAATAATCGTAATAATCTGAAGGCAAGGAACCCGCGTATTGATAATCATTTTAAAGTACTATCCCTTTTTAGGCTAATATTTCCAGTTACCAATATTCCTTTGAACGATCTTCTTCCTCGTCCATATGAAAAATCTATACATCTATCGGTTTTTACTTTTTCATTTACATAGTTTACAGAGAAATTATTTTGATCTTGAAAAAAAAAATCGACGTGGAGATTTTAATGAACGATTTTTTTGAATTTTCGTTTGTCTGTCTGTCGTCCGTGTGCGGCTCTAGGAACTAAACGGTTCAACAGAATCAGACAAAATCTCGCATTTGTGTCGACTATCACCGAGAATTGAGGCCTTGTTTAAATGAACCATGCCTCGCAACAATATAGGGAAGGTTGTTCTTCTCGATTCATACCAAATTAAAATTTAGACAAAAATCGCTAAATGAAATTTGATTAAAATTCGTCCATTTTCAATAAAAATATTACAGGAACTAAATTTCTCAATATATACAGCGTCCAATGACATTAAAACATGTCGAGTTTTACACCCAGCTATCTACTATACTGTCAACACAATAATGCAATTGGCGACATTATTTTATAGACTAGCGTATGGATATGAGATATGTCGCACCGATTTTTTCTGTTTGAGTAACACATCGCTTTCGTTGCGAGGAATTAATTTGAAGGTGATGCACCGATCAGTATTATTAAAGAAATATAACAGCGTTCACTCCTACATCGAAATCATTGGAGATTTCGCATAAATGGAGCACTAATAATTCATTTCCGCATCACACAATTCTTGTTTCGCAAGAACTGTAATTCTGAATCTGAATAAAGAACGAAAGAAGAAATGCTTTAACGGCACTTTAAATTTATTCCATCAGCTAAACCTTTGCATTTTCGGGAAGATGTTTTCCACGAGGAAATGCCTGAGAGACGTATCACAAAAAGTTTTAACGCGAGAATTCCATCGATCGTGAACTATCCACCATTTTATTCGCGCCCTTAAATTCAGGCATCGCGGTTAATCGCCAATCTTGTCCTATTCATCATTGCGTAAACATTACATGAACACCGACCTCTGAGGGACTGAAGCACGGACGCCGTCGCATTCAATAAAAAATACACTCTCAATATCGTAATCCGACTGCACCTCCAAAGGGGCGGAGATTTGGCAACGCCAGTTAAATGACGAAGCGAATTTTCCCCCCCAGACGTTCGTGACTAAGGGCTCAAAACATTCTCTTCCCTCCTCTTCTCCGGGGACCGGAAGTTCCAACGCCGTCCAAATGCGGAGAAAACATCGATTGTGCACCGCGAAAAGCTCCGAGAACCATCAATGGACGAAAGTTGGTATTAACCGTCGGATGGGGGACGAACCAATTAACCGTGGCGTCGGATGACAGGACGGTGACCAGTTTTCGAGGATTTCCTGCATGACAGCTGCGGACGGCGGAAGAATGCGGCTTTTGGTGCGACCGCCTCCTCCCGCACCAGACACACCCCCTTTGCCCTCTTTTCCACCCTATCAGGATGAGCAGGAGGTGAATCACGCCTCGGCATTAATTGATGGCTTTTTTTTAGTGACGACCACACGAAAAAGATAGCGTTTATTTTGCCATCGCTGTTTCTCTAATGCTCTAAAAATGGAAGAATTACACTGACAAAGGAAACGTGACGGTAACGTAATAAATACTATATCCGAAATACCGAGAAAGGGAATCTCGCCACTTTCACAACGAGGAAGCATTGCGTGTGAATGACAATATAGTTCGAAATAGCACTTATACTATCCATCATCTTAAACAAAAGAAATTATTACGTATGTACCAGAAATTTCGATGAGGTTACAAATGTAAAATCGTATTTCTGCCCATCTCTTCTTTCTTATTTCTTTTTCACTGCGGTAGGGTTTACATTATCCTAGTATTTTCTCATCGTTGAAGCATACATTTCTATTGGATGCAATGTTTGAGGAAATGCTTTACAGACTTAGGGCACGCCCACATTGGGACGCGTAGTCCGAGGGGGTAAAAGTGCAAAATGTATTTACTATTAACTCAACCCCCCCTAGTCGTGGGAGCGGCATTATGCGGCCTCCAAATTCTAGCTCCCAAATGTCTTAGAAATGTCGTTTCTCTCTATGTATTGCTTGTGGAGTTTATTTTCTTGCTATCCTGGCGCTATATCTTTCCAGGGATGCCTAATGAGTTCACATCTTATGCTTACAATTAGTTTAAGTGACTCCAAGATGTCTGCGTTAATGGTGACCCACATTTTTCATTTTACTTCGCCCTCTGGGCCCGTTTCACTCTGGTGCGTTTAAAATAGTGAAGATTCTGGCTTTGTTGAAGGATACATTGACAGTTAATATGAATAAATGCAATTAATGAGGTGAGGGGCAGTATAATTCAAGAGTGATGGCCCTTACTCCGAGTATGTGTTTGTGAACTGATGTAGCAAGTCGATTGCCTTTAATGACGATATGATATGTATAATATATCATTGTACCTTTCCTCTTCCTCATCTATGTACCCATACACATATGTTCGCCTATCAGGAAATTTCAGCTCATCTTCCGCCTCTAACCTAGCAGGTAAAAAAATACACATCGTATACATTTCGGTATAACTACGTTATGTTAAAAATGAAGTATTTGAAGGTAGTCACTGCACAGGTTACTCTCGAGATACGTCGGAGATGCGTTCCCAGGAACCTGAGCATATCTCGAAAAAGCGTATCTTGGGAAACATTATCTCATATAACCCTTTGTTATAATGAATTATGTGTTGCTAGCTAGAAATGTTTAACCTAGTCGTCACCTAAATAGTGATGTGATTGGACAAAGTTAGCTAATATGCCCATGCAATTACTACTTACCTTGTCCTTAATTAAAGGCATATTCCTTTGAATCTGATCTTCAATTCAGATATTAGGTAACTTCTCCACCTTCACCATAATAGTATTGTTTTTCAGAACAGTAATCCGAGAAGCAGTTAAAAGCGTAATGATATTGGCATATTATTTTATCTTTTCAGTATAATACAATATTGGGCGCACATTCATAATGACATATTGTGGTTAACTAATAAGTGTATTTCATTATGAATAATATCAAAAACTTCCAAGCGAGTTCCATTTTGCGCACATTTGCTGTTATATATAATGTAGCAAATTACATTCCATAGGGGCGACCCGAGGAATTTTGGCGCCCCGGGCGAGATAGCACTCCAGCGCCCCCTTCGTAAATGCTTGTTGAGATATTTTCGAAATATGTACATGTTACTTTATTCATCGCTATGTAAAAATTATTGATAATGAAAAAATAAAAGAGATAACATCAGTATTATAGCCTGTTTCGTGATATAACTTGGTAACCAATATTTATTCACTTGCAAGTAATGCATAGATACATGATCGATATAGCGCCCTCAAGACTTTGGCGCCCCGAGCAGCATCCCTGCTCGCGCGTACCTCGGGCCGGAACCAGGGGTCCACACGCAAGTCAAGTATTTGGGGACCCCATTTATATAAAAATATATGAAATTATTATACCGTTTTGATTTTTATCGATTTTTTTACGTATTAATTCCAAAAATACATTGAGACTTCTATAATTCTAACATTATAAGGATAGGACAAAACAACTCCCAACACTTGAGATGGGTATTTTCGTCTTCATTTCGAGCGATGAAGTCTTTCATTCCAATAATGATATTACTACCTCGAATACCTTAAGGCAGATTATGGGAAAATTCTAAGTATTTTTGTGGGTCCCCAAATATCTTGGGGCCCCCACCATAGTTCCTTCTAATGTTTTTCATCCATGGGCGGTATGAATATCGCTATGCGCGCCTACATGACGATAGTGCGCGGATATGCACCGGGGTTGACGCGGTCCAGTTCCGATATATTCTAAAATACACGCAATCGTGCGCGCTTGGAAAATTTAGTGCGCGGCACTTCAAAAACTGCTGCGCGGCCGCGCAATCGCGCAGCTTAGAGGGAACCACGGCCCCCACGCACCGCGCGGGCCTGCGCGCCCCAAGTTACGCGCCTGGCCGGAACTCCCATTCCACGCTGTCTTTTTTCAAAGCGGTTCACAACTTTTATTTCAAAGGAAATATTCCGTTTTCTCTTAGGTGCAAATTTTACTTTTTCCGACATGAAGGTTATTATTTAATGTTCAAAAATGGCGATGTAAATAATGTGGTGGGAAACCCATGTATGCGAACATTACAGGAGAAAAGTTCTAAGTCGGTTTCATCAGACGATAGGTCCTCCAGCGCGCTCGATGCTCCCTTTGCCTCCACGCTTTCATTATGAGCACTAAGCTCTCGGGCTCTGATTTATTAGCTCTTCTGCAGTTTAATTCATTTCTTCTGCCTAAGTTCTGTGGTTCTTTGTTGTCTGTGTTTACATCTTGGCTGTTTTTTTCCATCATATCTGGCACTTCATACAGCCTTCAGTCAGTTCAAAATGTCTTCTAGCTATCGTGGCTTGAGTTGGATGGCGACGACGCATTAAGTGAATATGTATATGTGCTCGGAAATCGACATAACCGAAAAAAGACACGCTTATGGGTTAATATTTATTGCTGAGAACGTTAACGTTAATTATATTATCGAGAGAAACAAGTCACGAAAATTAAACATTTAAAATGTCGTACTAGCGAGGGAAGACCGCGTATCTCAAATTTTGTGTCCGTTATTATTAGCAAAAAAGCGTGTCTCGAATGAGCGTATCTCGAGAGATACCTGTGTTCCTATTCATAGTTTGAAGGAGGCGCGCTTTAACGTCTGAAGAGCCTCCGGTTGGCCACCTCTAGCTTAGGGCCTCGTGTCTCTGGGAATATCGTGTCCAGAGGCACGTGAGAGTTAATATCTTGTTAGTAGAAGATCTTTGCCCACTATGTTGTTAAGTATATATTAAAATGTTTTATAAAAAACTTGAGTCCGTTTTCCTCATTAAAATTTTACCATGCGTTTCAGGAGTCATGAGTCGTGGGCCCAGTGGAAAGAAGGCAAGACGAAGAAAAAAAAACATTCTTACTTGAGTACCCAATATCTCGCATTAAAAAGCAATGCATACTAAAAGACTGGAATATATCTAACAGGATAATTTCGTTCCCTGCTATTTACGAGATACTATTTCGCCTGGTAATTGGGTGATTGGGTAATTGGGCGTTCACATTTTCTTATGGACCTTGCGATCAAATACTAGGTCGCGAACCGTACTTTGGAAAACGATGATGTCGGCGGATACGGAAAATGGACATTCATTTCTAGTTTTGAGGCAAAATTGCAATAGAATAAGGACAAATAACAACTGCTTTTGTGTACTACCCAGATGAAACTTTGAAGCAATTTTCGAATCATTGTATGGTTCAGTATGCAACTTATTGCCGCTACCAACTAAATAGTAACTGCATGTTTTAAACAATAAAACGCTTTCGGTATCCCAGCAGCTGCTAAATTAGTATTTATTTTAAAAAGTTTTTAATGAAAACTTTCCATACAGCTTACGGCATTTGTTTATCTGTATGGTAGCTTTATGTCGGCGTTATGCATTACTGCTTTGATATCATCACATTTTATTTTAAATACTAATTTGCATAATTAGCAATTTGGATTTTTATGTACAGCCAGCCATAGGATAACTTATATTCTGTCAACTAGTCGCTGTTAAAAACATAGTTTTCTATACGCTTCGTTTTACGAGGAGTTTTAATTTCACATTTATCTCCATTAGAATCAATTGGAATTAATTGAAGAAAATCGTAGCATTTTATGAGTCACATCTTACAAAAGTAACAACGGAGGAAAATCTTATGTTCAGCTAACTTTTTCCATGCACAGTAATAAATGTGATTGCTCTCGACATCAGCGTCCTTAAGAATAATTGTCGGCAATTGCACTTGTCATCATTTTTAAACATTTTGAATAATTTTCAAAGTGAAAAATATTTTGATTCACTTTTCAAATTGAAACAAATTAGGAAAGTGTACAGCGTATGACAAATGGGCGCGTTTTGTGCAATGGATTATTTGAAAGAAATGATATACGTGTACGTAAGGGAAATTGCATTTTAAAGTTCTTTTCTTCATCATAAATAATCCATTTTCTTTTTATTGCGCACGTAAGGAAATTAAACGTATTTTTGTGAGACTGTTTACGTTAGCAGCAATGAATTAGTAACATTCAAGATATTATCTAAGTTCAACTCGAATTAAGACTTTCTTGATAACGGATACCCCTACGATAAAAATGTATAGGAAAAGAAATACTCTACTAGTTCTACAAGTTTATTTTGGAAACTACCCTGATATGACCAATACTTTACGAGATATGACGGTAAGTTCATTTTTTGTCACCAGTAAAGTGGTACACCTGATTGGCTTACGTGATTCATTTATGTGATTTTCTTATTAACTTTGAATGCAAGTCCTTAATATCAAATTTCATGAAAATTCGTTCAGTAGAAGCCGAGAACGAACATGCGGACGGACGGACAGACCGACGATAATAGGCGCTCACGCTGGAAGCGAAACGCGCCTAAAAACACCAATCGTTCGCTATCAATTGAAATGTGAATACATTTTAAATGTGCTTTAGCGTGTCCTTGTAGCTTACTTTTTTTTATCACAAGTAAAGTGGTACCTCTGATTGACGTACGTGATTCATTTTTGCGATTTTCTCATTATATTTGATAGTAAGTCCTTAATATCAAATTTCATGAAAATCCATTCAGTAGAAGCTGAGAACGAACATGCGGACGGACGGACAGACAGACAGACCGACCGACGATAATAGGCGCTCACGCTGGAAGCGAACCGCCCCTAAAAATACGGCGAGGACTATAATAATCTATAGATCTATAGTATGGAGAAAGTAAAAATTAAAGACGTAATCAAATTCTTTCTTTAATATAAATAAAGGTACCTCTCGTTTTCCATTGCACACTCTAAGCAGTTATCTCTTGTTTAGGCCAGCGTATGTCTGTTAAAAGTTTGCTAATGGTAACGTGATAACCACACTTCAGCCTAAAATAAAGCCCAAAATTTCTAATATTTTGGAATTGAAAGAATGTTTGTGCAAAAAAAAGTAAATAGGGTCTCCTGATTTTGGGCCACTCTTTACTGTGTGAAAACCTGAAGCAAGTGTACTGAAAATGGTACAAATAACATCCATCACAACGTATGCACTTTCAACTAATCTCTTACTTTTCCAATTTTGGAATTTTGAATAAAACCACGTTCAGTTATTCTAAATATGCTTATCGCATTCATAGAGAAAAAGTTTCTGAAGGCACCGATTCCACGAGAATACGAGATGAATAACAAGAGTGAAAAGATGGAAAGGTAACCTTTATGGGTGAGTGCATACAACTACACGCATATGCGAAAAATAGTCAGTCAGTCTTGATGGCTTAATTGGTTAAAGCAGCTACCCGGCAAGTGGGAAACCCGGGTTAGATTAGTTCAGAATTTTTCTCCTTCACATTTAGGATTGAATAAGTTAATGACGTTTCTGGAAATAATACGCCAACGTTAAAAGTTGGAAACTACCCAGGATTCAGCCGTCATATACCTACCGTTACATAACTAAAATACTTTGTTTATCAAGTCCTTCATCCAATATCAAACACGCTTATTTTTCTACTAACGTAGGGGAATTACGCCATATTTCGTCGTTGGCAGACGAATAATTAAATAGCTTAAGGATCACGTACTCGGTTCGAACACCAGCCGACCGCGGCACGCGATTCGCTCGGAAAGATATCACGTGACGGCAGCGCATGAAGCAACCCTTAATAATACGGCGATTTTCGCTTATCGTTAAATTAAAAGAAAACCCGCGACGAAAAACAAAGAGAAGAATTTCGACATAAATTGTTTCGCATGTCAGAAATAAGGCGGCCTCGGCAGTGCAAACGAAAAAAAAATGTAATAGTTGCGATTAAAAAGTCTTTTCGCTTCAGCCTCGCTTGCGACGGCGGAATAGTTTAAGGGAGCTTCCATTCTACGCTCGCCATTCTCCCGAATGAGCAAGCCGAATGTAAACACCTCTATTTCCAACGTTTCCTTTTAAAAACACTCCGATCCATTAATACGCCCGAGAAGCGCGTCGTTCCGAGCGAATCTCATCTTTCCAACAGGTTATTTATGACTCCCTGTGAACTCTTATAATCACGCAATGTACGCGGAACATGACAAACTGAACGTCATCGTCGTGATGATGATTATATCAAAGAGAGACAGGAATTCGATTACGTCTATTTTTCTAGCAGCTCTATACGAATCTTCATTCGATGGAGAACGTGTGGAGAAATAGGGTAAGTAATTAACATCGGGAAACTAGTCGATAACGAGTTACTAAACTGGATTAGTTCATATTTCACATCTCGTTTTTAGGCGCGTTCCGCTTCCAGCGTGAGCGCCTATTATCGTCGGTCTGTCCGTCCGTCCGCATGTTAGTTCTCGGCTTCTACCGAACGGGTTTTCATGAAATTTGATATTAAGGACTTACAATTAAATATAAGAAGAAAATCGCAAAAATGAATCTACGCCAATCAGGGGTACCACTTTACCGATGACAACAAATTAAATTTTCCTCGTATCTTGTAAAGTATTGCTCATATAAAAATATTTTAAAAATAAAAATTGTAGAACTAGGAAATTAGAGTATTTATTTTCCTATACATATTTATCGTAGGAGTAGCCGTTAACGATAAAATCAAACAAAAATGTCTTAATTCGAGTTGAAATTTTCTTGCATGGTTACTTCTTTATTGTTGCTAACATAAACAATCTCACAAACAAACGTTTAATTTCCTTACGTGTGCATGCACTATTTTTAAATAGGAAAAAAATGGATTATTTATGATGAAGAAAAGAACTTTAAAACGCTATTTCCCTTACGTACAAGTACATATAAAAGATATGTATGAATTTATAATTTCACTATTGTTTGAAATTATGTACATACCTTGAAAATGAATGAATATATTATTGTTATCTGCCTCTCTTCTTTTATAAATATATTTCATTCGTTGTTATTGGTAATACATAACTACAACTGTATAACTATCCATTGTATAACTACCAATGTTACTTGCCTTATTTATAAATAGTTCATAGGCTGTGTTTGGTAATATATATCTATCATTGTATTGAATAATGAATATTTTATGTTTTTTATATGCTTGTGAATGTATATGCTTTTGTATTGCTTTTTTTGTTACGTATATAATTTGCTATCTTGATATCAAGATAATTGGAATCAAGTGTATTTATTAAAATGTAAACCAGTTTATCCTGTAATTATTTTGCTGGGTAAACTTTAAAAATGATAAATAAATAAATAAATAATTTCTTTCTAATACTGCATTGCACGAAACGCGCCCATTTGTGATGCATTGTACACTTTCCTAACTGGTTTCTTCCGTCATATGAGACAAGGGGAGTGAGAAGGGGAGGGAGAGAAGGGGAAGGAGGTATGGTAGGGGCGAGAGGGGGAGGGAGTGACGGGGAAGGGTAGGAAGGGAGAGAGAGACAATTAACCAAAGAGAGATTTCACAACACCTTTGTCTTCAAAGAAATGTTCAATTAATTACAAAAGATTTAACAAATGTGAAAACCGCCGTTTGCAAAGTGCGTCATTCAAAACAATTTCAGAGTCCAGGAAAGATTTTCATATTGCGGAAGACTATAAAAGAGAAGCGGCTAATCAACTCTGTATGTGCATTGTCCGAATTTATGCCCACTCAATACATTTTTATTTAATGTGTAACGTGCCAATAAACCATATCACTCCCCGTCATTTTTGACGGGCACTTATACTAGATCATTGATGGATATTCTCTTCGACACCTCGAAAAGTTTTTATAGGAGTACGGCCATTTTCCTCGTTTTTTTTTTAAATCTCAAGCACAAGCAATTCGCCTTACAAGAGTTTTCGCCTATCTCCTCCTGATGTGTTTTTTTTTATCCTCTATCATTCAATCTAGACTTCGCATTCTCGTCTCTTTCGCCGTTATTTTAAAAAAAAGTGATACTGACAATGTTGGTCGCGAAGATGGAATGTTTTTGTAATACGTATAGATACATTACGAATGAAATTAATTTGTGCACAAATAAAAGAGACATTTATAACATTTTGAAATTAATATTACATTTTATATTTATTGGTTGATAGATGTCGTTAAAGGGGTCGCGATAAGGTCTGCTGCCTTAAGAGGGGATCGTAGATTTGTTTGGGAAAGGCTGGTTTAGAAGCGATTCCCCTTCTGAACCATTCCACCGCTCTGTAGGTATAACGCAATTCTGGATTTACTTTATCCAATATTTTTATTGAAATAGCTTCAGCGCTCTTTAAAATCGCATAATTTTGAGATATTTTATCCTTACTATAACTTACATGCTTTCTCTATAAACTTCAAGGTTTTCTATGAGTTATTCTCTCTTAAACGAAATAATGGATGATCACTTAAGACGAACGTTTTTCTGCACCCTTCTTCTTTTACCCATTATTAAGCATAAAAATTTAGTTTTGGTAAGGATGTTTTCGTTCATCCTCCCGATTCTAAATATCACATACCCGTGCCGAGAGGCACTCTCTCCAGCCTACGTCAGTTGAGCTCGAAAACCTTGTCAAAAGCTGTTTCGAAAGCGAAAAAAATAATTCACGAAAAACGTTATGGCTGAATGCTTAGCTGGTCCAAACTAGTTCTCATTGGCACTATAACTTGCCTCTTAACTGGTGCTTTCGTGAAGCTATATGGTTCTCCGTTTATGGATTCATTTGCCAAGTGCTCTTTATAAAAATCACAATCCCGCAGTTTAGAGAAAGCGCCTGATCTAAATTCTGTTTATATAACTAGCCTAAGCATTTAATTTCCCTATTCTTTGAAAATTCCAACTTGTAACAATGTGCTTAGTAATAATAATATTTTCAGTTTTCCAAAATTGTTCGTTACATAATTATCATTATACCTCACCAAATCTAACTGTAAGATCAATATTGTGCACCTTTACCGCCTCCGTAGATTTTGATTGGATCGATGGTCTGCCCTATCCCGCAGCCCAGTCTACCTTGACATAGATAGCCTCTGTCAACACATTCTTAATGTTCTATGTCAATTTCTATCAGCCCCTGTACTACCTCACACAGTTTCTCAACAGATTCCCTCCACATTCTCCTAATGATGTCTATGTCAAGGCTTCGTTTCACACATTTCCTCCTAAAAAACAAGACCATGACCTTTTTCTATATCACTTTCCTTGATAGAATTCTCTAGACGAAATAATGCTTTTACTAGAGGAAGTATATCTATCAAGCGGAGTTGGAATTTAGGTTAGAGAATTAGGGCAATAAATGAAAAATAGAAAAAGGTCAGGGTTTTGTTATTTTCAAGGAAATCAGGTAAAGTCAGCCCTGGCATAGACATCATTAGGAAAAGGTGAAGGAAATTACGAAACTATGATAAAAATTCCAGAGGCCGAAATCGATTGAGATAGAAAACGAAGGCGGTCCAAATCTAATTTTAATAAAAGGGACCTTTCTATTGAACGTTCGTTTCACTTGACACGCCGATTCTTACAGCCGATCGCCATCACATTAAGAGACAAATCTAAAGGTATTAACTGAATGAAAAATTTAAACAGGGAGCTCTTATATTATAAGATCCCATGTATGAAGAAATAATACACGCTGTATAAGAATATTACCTCAACTTAGTTCATAAAATGTTATGAAGAAATTGAATGCGATAACTAGACATTTAGAAAAAATGATTTAAAAACCTGAATTTTACACAAATTTGGCTTTAAAATTGTCGTAAAGCAAATATTTGTATTTTGTTTATTCTACTTAACAACGATGTGGTCACCTTAGGGTTGCAACGCTTTATTAGTTGCTGATACGGCAAAAATTGTTCAAATCGTTAAAAATGTATAAAAATTAATATCGGCTTTTTATGACAAAAATTACAAGATCGTATCGAGAATGAAAAGCTGTAGAGTAAAACATTGAGAAAAAAGATTTTAAATGAACTAGCGTCAATTATGTAATCTAATTTTCTAATGATGGTTTATCCAGGTGATTCAGAATTTTACATTAAATGGAAAATGGAAAGAATAGTCGGGGAGACGCTAGGTTTACTAGGAATATGAACAATTCTGAGGCAAATTTCAGCAACAGTTTTAAATATCCATCATTTTATTGACGGCAAATTAGAATTTCTTCACTGACGTTTTTTTGGGAAAATTCGTCCGTATTTTTCAAAAGTGTATGTGACAGCGACATTCAACAGCTGTGTCCCTGACCGTGACTCGTTTCCTCTGGCAGTGATGGCTCAAAGGCACCCTTCCTTCCGCCTTTGGTTCGGCCGATAGGGAGTGCGGAAATGTTTGGATCTCAAAGGGGATAGCGGACGCGAGGGGGTAAACAAACATGACTGCTGTAATCGTTTTACAAGACATCTCGTTATCGCTTCGAACTATTCTGAGAAGTGTACAGAAAAGCGACCGTAAGACTAAATCGATCGGGCCTCAGAAGTATTAACACATTACACACTATTTACGTTGCGAAAAAAATCGGATATTTGTGAGTGAAAAGTGATTCACGAATGATGTCATACAGAGTCGGATATATGGCTAGGCTATCTAGGAGACCGCTTAGGGCCTCGCGCCTCTAAGGGCCCTGCGCATCTGGGGGCATAGCGTCTAGAACCGCTATAGAGAAAGAGAGTTGACCGTTGACGGAGTCAGGTGAAAGAAATGTAGACATTAAGTGCGGAAAGTCCCATTACAAATAAGTGGTCGTATATGCTAAATGATGATTAAGATCATGGTAAAATATATTTGGCGAAGATCAGTTTCAACTGATGGGTATCATTGAAAAAAATCATTATTTCTAAGGGTTCCACTCGAAGACTTGGAACTGCGATAGACGCCAACCTCACACTATAAGGTAAACGTATATGCAAACACATTTTTAAGAATTTGATTCAATAAAATTTAACCACGTATTTTCAGAATTCTCGAGTCGTGAGTCCTGAAAACCATTATCGCCTATGAACCTCGCAAACCACTATCGCATAGGGACGGATTTAGACCCATTATGTAAGGCATTACATCCTTTAACATATTTAGAAAATATACACCTTCAACAGAGCAAAACATGCATGGAGGAATTTATTCCACATGTCGTAAATACATACACCAATATTTAAAAAAATGCTATACCTGTGGAAATAGACTTCTCTATACCCATTTCAAAGTGATTTGAAGATATTGATTTCCGATAAATTTTCCCTTGGTAAGATTGTTTTTTTTTCTTATCGACTCATTCCTCGATCAAAGGCAATTTACTTAAGCACTACGTTACCGCTAAAAAGTAGTTAAGCATTGCCTTTTATTTTAAATAAAATTAACTAAAAATAAGTGCTGGTTATTTGCACTATAAACCTTGAAAATATGTTGATGATTTCTGTGGTCGAAAGTTGATCAATAGAATAAATTTAGTCGTTCGTTGAATCACTGATTCATTTCCTATCTTTTAAGCCATTCGAAATGTCGCCTTTCTTTCATTTCTCAACATAAAATTGAAATGGCTAAAAAAGTCATTCTCTAAATCACACAATTAGATTTACCGATACAAAATCACAACTCGAGGACTCTTAGGGTTGAAAACAAGCTATTAAACAACTTAAAAAAATCCCATATTATTCCTCATCCTGAATCTTATGCGACCGCTTCTACAAAGATCAAGCTTTATAAAATCATTTCTTCAAACTGCAAAGTAATCACTTACATGAGTCTGCTGTTATGTAAATTTTTCCTCTAGTGTCTCAGCTAACGAAGGAATAAAACTGTGATTTATTTTTAGTACATATATTTATTGAATCCGCGTCATCACGTCATAAAACGTTGTGTAACTTTAAAGGTGATGATGATACATTAGTCGTTGAATTTAAGAATGGTGACCTCAAGGCAAAGCTTTTTTGCGCCGCGCAGATCATTTAATTCAATGCATCTCCCATAACAATGAATATTTATAAAGTAAATTCCTCAATAAAATGTTTTGTGAATTTAGTGTGACAAGAATCTCTTCTGAAGTGTCTTAATTTTTACTTTCTCCATACGTAGTATAGGATAAAGTATTGACTATTTTCGAGATGATATGTATGTATGTGACAAAATTTTGTGGGCTTTCTATCTCAAAAACTAATAATCAGATAAGCGCAAAACTTTATACTTAAGATATTTTATTAGCAAATGAAGATCTGAAAAGGTTTGGGATGAAACTGGTCAACCAGAAGTGAAAGTTTATTCTTATCGTTCTTCCGTTTTTGATGAATCAAGAATACCACGAAAATTAATTAAATAATTACAAAGAAAACATTACTCTCACTTAATATAAAAAAAGATTTTTCAAATCTATTTTTCATTCACATCTGCAGAGCAGTTAATACGGTTCAGAGAGACTCTTATAAGAGAACAGAAAATTATTCTAATAAAGTAGTTTATAGCTCCTGGAAATATTATAGAGCTTTTCGGAGCAAGTAAGATTGTAAAATTTCTGACCAGAAGAAGAAATTCAGGGGAATTTTCCATCGTATACAAACAGAAAACTATCGAAGTACTATTCTATTTCGTCTAAGTAAGTCTATCCATAAATCCAAGACCGAGAACCAAAACATAAACACCCATCATATACTTTGCTTCCTCTGTTTCTCCCTCGTAATTTTTTAGCAACCACATCTGCTGTTTAATCACTTTCGGAGAAACACACAAGGGCCTAACAATGAGATAATGATTTCCATTGTTTTTTTCACGATTTTCAAGGACGTAAAGCGTTTCAACAGGAGGACTCGACATAAGATGACTGATTTGTACTTTTTCGACGTTTTCCTTCATGTACACATGCAGGGACGTACCTAGGCGATATGGAGTGTATGGTAAAATTTTAGGAAATACCTTGGTTATGTAGGATATCATTTTCTCTTTCCTGAAGTGGCTTTAATGTTTGCCTATGTGCGTATTACGCTATCAATTCCAACTTGGGATGATAAGGTTAATGAAAACAATTGCCTCACGAGACGAATTACATTTCAAGTTGTTCAAACTGTTACTTGAGCGGCATCTTTAAATCAGATCAACTGCCTGGGAGGATTTACATTTTTTACGCTCAGAATAAACTTCTTAACGAACTTCTTTATTGTAGAATTTTCCATAAAATTACGCGAAATTTGGATTATATGAAAATACTACTGTAATACCCGTTGAAATATCAACGGAAGAATTATAGATAGATAGATTATTAATATTTTCATTTAAAATAATTAATATCACACTTTTACATATGAAATATTTTGCCATATACAACATTTCTAGTGAATATTCTGTTGTTGACGGGCTATCTTTAGTTAAACTTAAAATAGCCGCCTCTCTTTCCCTCCTTTTCCCTTTCCCTCTTTCCTCCTCCCTTTCCTCTCCCTCCATCCCTCTCACACTCTCTCTCCCCCTCCCTCCCTCTCACAACCTCTCTCATCCTTCCCCTCTCTCCCCCTCCCTCTCGTTCCCCCTCTATCTCTCCCTCCCCTCTCTCTCGTATTAAAAGCATTCAAAGCACGTTTATACATAAGGATTGAAATAAAAATATGATATCGAGGTATAACAATGGAATTGGTAGCCAAGGCAACATTCCGTTAAAATGGCAATATTTCTACAAAATATGTGAATTAAACGTATAGCATGAGCGATTTCGAATTGTATGCAGAAAAAGATGAACATAATAAGCAACTTTATAATTTTTTCTTCAAAATGGTTCAGATCCGAAGATCGTAGGTTAAATCCTTCTAATTTTAATTTCCAAAACAATAAAAGCCTGCATGCCAAAAAATGGATTTTTACGTTACCTTACGGAAAATGGAAATGTCTTCCTTGGAGTCGAACCCAGGACTTTTTTGGAGATTTATTTTCGTCATTACCTTAAAATATGTTAATCAAGCATCCTTGCCAAATTTCAATCTTCTATCTATTCGGGAAGTTTGTTAAAACGCTCTATATCGGCCATCGTGAAAGCGTGACCAACCAACAGACCTGGGCTAATATATTATAAAACTAGCTGGGGTACCCGGCGTTGCCTGGGATAGGCAGCAATAAAAAACTGATTTCATTCACAGCCTTTATTGTAGTGCTTTTTGGTATACAATATTTTTAGTCTTTCCTTCTGGTGCACATATGAAAAGATTTTTTGGAATTCCGACCCTGGAGCAGGCAACATAGAACACGAAAAAAAACTTGTAAAATATACTTACCAATGTAAACATATTTTAAAAACTTTAATGAAATCAAACGTATCTTTTCAATCGACAGCACACGTTAACACAACTATTTCTACGATAAACAAACACCTTTAACGACCCGTGTTTTTAAATTTCGTACGATGATTCTAAGTAATTTTAAAATGCAAATGAAAAATATGCTGCACTCGTTCCCGATGCGAAGTTTCAGTTCTTTAGTTTATTTAATTTTTTGACTCCCCCCCTTCCAAGCCAAAAATTAAAAAAATAAGCGCGAGGTGCACACCCTCAGGTTTCCCTAAGTACACATGCCAAGTTTCAGCTTTCTAGGTTTATTGGTTTTCGAGTTACAGCGTTAACACTCAAACAAACTAACACATATTTTCTTTTATTTATATGATAAAACAAAATGTACAACTTTATCTACGTAAATGTAGCTACGAAGAGAAAATAACTATGTAACTTCCAATATTAAATTTAAAAAAACGTACGTCCCTATTCTCATCTAACTTTAAATTTATGCGTGAGCCTATTTGCGTTAGTAAGCATTACAGATGTATAATATAATAGTTTTACTTACAAAAAGGTAATATTCCAGCATAAAATTAATGATGAAATGCCTTGATTAAACGCTTCCCAGACGCAGTCAACAGTATAATTATCTTTAAATATTTATGTTGCTATGCGTCATTAATTTCGATGCTTAAACAAAAGTTCGAAGCGAACAACACTTTTCTTTCGTCAATTTGAATGTGTTAATTGACACTAATTGAATCGGAGACAACAATGATGGTCGCCTTGGCAACGCCCGGAATGAGTACGAAAAATACGCAAAATTTCGAAAAATTGAGTATTTCTGAATGTTTCGACAGTGTAACATGTAAACATTGCAAGAATAAGATAGCATAGAGTTTTATCCGTCGAATAAAGTAAAAATAAAGAAAATCGGTCCATATTTACGTATTTTGATGAGCGAAGGAAAAAAGCCTTGCACTCTGAAAAATCGAAAATCCCGTGTAAACTTACGGGAAAAATATAACTGCCTCCTGGATTCGAACCCGGGACACTTTAGCAAAGGAAAATATTTTTTAAGGGACCTCATAGCCAGTAGAAACAAAACGTCGTTTAAAATGATACGTATCTCTTGCTTCTACGATCTGAAGTTCTCGAGTTTTAAAATTATGATACACACATACATTCATTTTTATATATTAGATTTGTTTCAAACAAAGCTAAGAATGCCTCAAACGAGAATGGAAAATTAAAAAGGGGGAGGCGAAGAGACTTCAACGACCTACGTAAATTCAGACCTACTACTTCTAATCCTTTACAGAGAACATCTCGATCTTTGAGTGCGTATGAATGAATGAATTATACGATAAACTTAAAGAGCTTTGAATGAATTCGAATGAGCAAATGTAAAGAAACTACCAAATAAATTTTGAAATAACGAAAACATTTTTCGATTAATTTTAAAATTAATTTATGTAAAACATCATCAGCAATGGCAATCTTATAATAGAAACGGTTTAACTTTTCTGTAGACACGTTCAAAATTAAAATTTATTTTTATTAATCAAATTTCGAAACATTCTGTACAAATCTTTCTCCGTCATACATTCTTCGAATCCCTACAATTCACCGTATGGACATAAACCTTCCTTTTGAATTACATTTCAAAGAAATTTGCTTCATCGCTTTCACTGCGCCCGCAGAATATTTTAAGTAAGCTTTTATGTATTAATTATCAGCAACAAAAATCGCAATCGTTTCTGCATTTCTACGGATCGGGGGCGGCTCTCGAGACCCTTGTTTTAGCATTGGACGCGCGGTGTAACCACTGAGCGACGCCCAAGGGTCCCTTTATAACACGAGGCGAGGAAATGCCACTCTTTCAGCCCTCGCTTAAGAAACTCACGCGTCCCTTACGTGATGAAGCGGCTCGCGAGGCTCCGTTTTCGGGTCGGCGGTATTCCCCACGCTAATGGTGCGTGCGTGGATGAGGGAGGCGTAAGAGTGAGGAGGGGGAGGCGTGGGGAAACACCATTTTCAGAGGTACACGTTTTCCTCCTCCGGTGACTCCCCGTTGATTCGCTGGCGCAGTCGAATCGCGCCAACACAGCGTCTCCAAGGACGAATCGAGTGGCTCGGCTGAAAATCCTCACTCGGCTTCCTTTTTTTTTTTCACTTTTTTCCGCGAGAGAGGCGTTCTTTAATTTATTGCGAGCGTGGAACTGGGTCGGCAGCAGTGTGCCACGCGGAACAACAAACTCCCGCTCGCCAAAGTAAATCCGCCCCCGAGTGGAAGGGGTCGCGCTAATGCTCAAAAGCGTCGGTGGATTAACGCTTTGTGGACTGTCTGTTAACGAACGGGAATTTTCGAGATAGCGGGGAGACTGTATTATAAATTAAATTTACGTAGAATTCTTGATATGCTCGTAAATTTTGTTTATTTTAAAAATTGAAAATCGAAGACGCAAGTGTTTCTACTATTATATTTTTACTCGGCTGAGATGTTCTGCTGCAATTCGTATTTACTAGAGAATTTTCAAAGGTGCCGTAGTTTTTTGCAGCCACAAAAAAAGTCCCCTACGATTTGTGCGATAAAATTTCCAGTATCTTGGTAATATTCTACCAAAAAATTCGATCCATGGTGATAGATCAACATGTTTATTTACTCTAACAGGTATATGAATTTTCCGCTGCGGTCGGCAAGCCAAAAACATTTGTAAATAAAGAAGAAGTGACTTTTAGCTATTATCGTATGGTAATCACTGTAAAACTGCCGAGCAAAAGTTTTAAATCGAATTTAATTATAGAAGGGAGACTTTTTATCAATAAAATTTATATTCGATCCATCTATGTTGGTATTTAAAAATGAAGAAATTCGATTAACTTATATAAGCTTACGATATCGGCAAGAATACGCTTGTATTACATTTTGAGAAGGCTTTACTTTTCTATGATAGGTAGCTGAGATGCTTCGAGGACAGAGAAACCGGTTTCGTTTTAAAAAATTCTTGCGAGAGAGATTTTTTCCACTCTTTCGTCCTTTATGCCAGACAATACCACAAAGTTACTCCTAAACTTGAAGATTACAGATGAAAAAAATACCTGTTGACACAGAGCGTAGAAAAGAGACAGCAGTTTAACTACGTTAATGATTAAAGGTAAGAAAATATGATAGTTTTCTCCACTGTGAATATTCTGGTAGAATTTTTCTCCATATCCAACGTTATCACCATGCTTAAATTACAATCCTTATGTAGAATTGTTCTCAACCAAAACAAGGAAATCCAAGCGTCTAAAAATAATAGCCAGGAATTCGTAGAGTAAAAAATAAGCACAAAAATAAAAAGTAAATACTTATCTCAAGCATCTCCAATAGCCACGAAAGAGTTTACGGAAAAACACTTATATGCCTTTCGGCGAAGCCGTAAAAATTCTAAGAGTACTGTCGATGAATGCCCTTGATGATGACTTCCTGGTAACCGAAACGCCCAAATATTTTCGTAACTCTTTTGTAGTTATGGAAGATACTTGAGACAAGTACTTAATTCATTTTTAGGCGCGTTTCGCTTCCAGCGTGAGCACCTATTATCGTCGGTCTGTCCGTCCGTCCGTCCGCATGTTCGTTCTCGGCTTCTACCAAACGGATTTTCATGAAATTTGATATTAAGAACTTACAATTAAATATAATAGAAAATCGCAAAAATGAATCACGTACGTCAATCAGGGGTACCACTTTACTGATGACAGAAAATTAAATTTTCGTCATATCTTGTAAAGTATTGCTCATATCAAAATATTTTTCAAATAAAAGTTGTAGAACTAATAAAGAGGTGTATTTCCTTTCCTATACATTTTTATCGTAGGGGTAGCCGTTATGGAGAAAATCAAACAAAAATGTCTTCAATCGAGTTGAGATTTTCTTCATTGTTGCTAACATAAATAATCTAACAAACAAACGTTTAATTTCCTTACGTGTGCATGCACTGTTTTTAAACAGGAAGAAAATGGATTATTTATGATGAAGAAAAGAAATTTAAAACGCTATTTCCCTTACGTACAGGTATATAATTTCTTTCTAATACTGCATTGCACGAAACGCGCCCATTTGTGATACGTTGTGCACTTTCCTAACTTGTTTAATTGCGATATTTTCAACGCTTATTTTTTTTGTTCGCTCTTACTTAGCCATGAAACGAGCTCGATCAATCTCCACTAAGCAACCTCGTAAGAACATTCATTTAATCGATAAAACCTTAACAGAAACCTAAGGAGCAATTCGTTAGTACTTCTTGTATAACGTGAGATCGGTCCGACTGAAGTGCATAGACTGCACAGACGTTTTGGAGGACAGACGCCGGTACTTCCCTTCTTGTGATTCCCAGCTCGTATGTGTCCAGCTGCGGGACTAACAGGTGGTTGCTTACCTCCCCCTCCTTCCTCCTCATCCTCCTCCTCCTTACCTCACTCCATCCCGAGAAAAGAAGTCCTTGGGCGAACGCATGATCCTCTCTCGTACTCGAAAAATACTCTCTGTACAGCAAGAGTGTTACTTTCTCCATCTCGCCTGGCGAAAACACAATCACGAGGGGAAGTACCTGCTCCGTTGTGCTCAGTCATCGTGATCCGATCGCAACTCGAGGGAAGTTTGACCTCTATCTTTCTCTCTCTCTCTCTCTATACACACCCCGCCCGCTGTCCGCCTTACAGAATTCGCCGAATCAAACCCGATTTCCTCTGACCAGATGGAACCGGATCACGCACGCTTTCGCACGGCAACTGTTTCAGGCCTACGTCCCTCGAGTGGATGGCCAACTGGAACAAAGCAGTTATAGAAACCAAGAATGGCGCCGGCGATTTGTTTTTCTTTAACGAAAAAGCTTCTCGTCCCATCAGGATTGCGCTGGGCTGAGGGTTTCAATTAATTCCGTAGGTTTGGCCTTGGGAAGAATGCGGGCGGGTCTCTTTCCTTCCTTTCTTTTATAGTTGAATAGACGAGAGAGACTTTTTTTCGTGATAAGCAAGTTTGCGTTACGCAGTTTGAAGTGTGTAATCTTTTTACAGGGAGCAATTGCCAATAAATAGATAACATCTTCTTTATTATTGCTTAACGCCGTCGGTATGAGAATCACTAAAAAAAATGTCGGTAGCTTTACAATACGCCAAGAAAACGCGTCCTCGCCGTTCGAAATGAGTGTGACATTTACAAATGATCGACACTAAATGAATACCAATTTGATCAACATGTTCGCGCAATTCAAATACAATTAAGCGTGTGACGTAATCGGTCATGTTTTTAGATTCGCCTATTTTTTAAAAAGTTTTATATCTGCTTTTAGTACACGTTCCTTCATATCAATTCATTTTTTGTGTGTCGGTGTTTGCTATCAAGCAGACGAAGAGCACTTCCCAAGTATCTTTATTTTGGTAGCTTCTCAATTGTATTTCCAAAAACAGTAATTCTTCTTATAATTCCAAAATGATAACTCGAAGTTTCAGCTCCGTTTAAACGCTAATTTTAAACAACTTAGGAAAGAGCCGCATATAACGCACCATTCTACGCAGACGTAATGTTGCGCAATCGATTCGAGTTGAATCTATTTTTATTTATATTTTTTAATGAAACAGTAACATCGATGATTTAAACGCAGTTCAACAAAAATAGTTCAAGGAGTTAATCTATGGTTTAAAGACTAAAGATTTCGCCATTGTCGACACTTAACTACAAACATTTCAATTATTTCAATATGCACTTCAATTGGTCAAGTAAAGCCGTAATGCGAGAACGAGTCTTGAGACTTCACAGTTTTAAGATGTTTAGAGCGTTTAATTAACACAGCAAACGATAAATTGCTAATTCAGTCGATGGGCGGTGGCAATGCGGAAAAAAGGCAGTGGGAATCAAATTACTCCTTGCGCAAGAAATGGAAAGTTGGCGTTTATTGAGTTGTGTACCAAACAAACTTTAATGATAATTAAAAAATGAATCATGTTCCGTTAAGCAAAATTAATAGCTTCATAGCATGCGCGCTTAAGTTTAGGTTTCGAATTTTGATTTTTATGATCTCATTAATATGAAAATTACAGTTTTCCATCATCCGTTGCCGCATTAATGGAATGGAGAAATTTATTCACTTGAATCTAACCTGTTTTGTTATTATGGACGTTGGGCTGTCATAAACATTGAGGGAAGGCGATGAGTGTAAGTGACGCTAAAATACAGGCCGGAGTCGGGATTTGCAACGTTCATACTCACTAAATATTTAACTCCATATTATATGATCAAGAGTGGCAACTAAATTATAAGGTAATTTCACCTATCAACAGTGAGTATCATCCATTTTCTGTTGACTATTTATTGTGTTCTTGCTGGTTTTACTTACAGTTTTCGTTTTGAATATATCGTCACGAAACTTCGCATAGGTATATAATTTTACCTTGCGGGTGACATAGGCTATATGGTGAGAATAATGTTGGGGGGAGGGGGTGCTTAATTCTATAATTATGTTCCCATATGTTTACACGTAATTTTCGATTTTTCACAGTGCGAGATTTTCTTCATTCATCTAAATAGGTAAATGCGGAGCGGTTTTCTTCATTCCTGCTTTATTGGACGGTTAAAACCGTGTACTATCTTATCCTTTCGATGTTTACATGTTACACGTCCGAAGTTTTAGATTCACTAAATCCGTTGAAATTCAACGGGCACTTCTGCTAGTATCTTATAATAATCACTGCCTCCGTGGCTTCTCCATGGATGTTGATTGTCTGCACCCTGGTAGAACGTGTCAGCAGCACGACCACCGAGTCCACTGAGTTAGAATTAGTACGTGGCATGTTCATTCAGTGGTTATATCCATGAATACTGTCTCTTGATATGCGTGACTCCGCTATCAAAAAAAATACTACTCGCAAATAAGGTATATATAGGGATGGCTAGCGTGCCAAATGTCGAGGGCTCGAAGCCTGGATCTCGGTGATTGTCTCCGTCACTATTTAAAAAGCCATTTTATTTATAAACGAGTTAGGAAAGTGTACAACGTATCACAAATGGGCGCGTTTCGTGCAATGGAGTATTAGAAAGCAATTATATACCTGTACGTAAGGGAAATAGCGTTTAAAAGTTCTTTTCTTCATCATAAATAATCCATTTTCTTCCTATTTAATAATATTACATGCACACGTAAGGAAATTAAACGTCAGTTTGTGAGATTGTTTATGTTAGCAACAATGAAGGAGTAACCGTGCAAGAAAATTTCTAAATTCAACTCGAATTGAGACATTTTTGTTTGATTTTCTCGATAACGGCTACTCCTACGATAAAAATGTATAGGAAAGCAAATACTCCTCTTTACCTGTTCTACAACTTTTATTTGAAAAATATTTTGATATGGGCAATACTTTACGAGATATGACGAAAATTTAATTTTTTGTCACCAGTAAAGTGGTACCCCTGATTGGTTTACGTGATTCATTTATGTGATTTTCTTATTAACTTTGAATGTAAGTCCTTAATATCAAATTTCATGAAAATTCGTTCAGTAGAAGCCGAGAACGAACATACGGACGGACGGACAGACCGACGATAATAGGCGTTCACGTTGTAAGCGAAACGCGCCTAAAAAGGCCTAGTATGTTTAAAAAATAATAAATAAATGACTCGTTTTCGAAATTATCGCACAGATAAAGATGGTTCGTAACGCCGTTTACTTATAGGAATGACTTCATCCACCAGCTATCTTCTTCATCAAATTAATAATTTTACAATATCTGACGAGGAAAAATCTGGCGGAAAACGGCCAACTATTGTAGTGATAAGGATTTTCCTCTCCCATTAATCACTCGATCGGTATTTTCCATCGTTCATCTGATATGTTTAATAACAGTAAAGGATTTTTAAAATTTTGGATAATGGCAACGGTCGAGGGTGCGATGATAAGATTTCGAATGCGACGGCCAAAGAGTTTCATTCCGAGTCGCGGCCGAGATGTGTGTGTGTGTGAGAGAGAGAGGGGGGAGAGAGAGAGAGAAATAGACAAAGGAGCATCAAATCATTCCTTTTCGTTTCACGCCGGCTGTCGATCTTCCCTTGGCTTTAAGGTCAGGGTCGATTTGCGTCGGATGCTTCTTTTCTAGCGGCAGAGAAAGAGTAGGATAATGCTGCGGCGTCCTTGGGTCGAGCACATGGGATCGCATTCGCACGAGAGCACGGAAAAGCGCCGCGGCGGACGATGGACCTATTAGTTAACACGGTGGTTTTTTGTGCGGCCCGCGAAGCCACGACGAAAAAGCAATCCGAAAAATTTAACGCACGAATTCACGCGTTTTTATGAAAATTTTGATAAAATTTTTAATATTGGAATGTCTACCATAAAAACTTCATTTGATTTTCTCTTAAAAACATCATAATATATACGTAACTTCCGATTTAAAACAAACGAGGAAAAGAATTATCAACTTCCAATGCGGCCCGCCGAAGGATTCGCAGTCACCGATGTGGCACGCCATATAGAAAAGTTTGGGCACCACCGAGTGATCATGCAGAAATACAATTCCGACAGAGGTAAACGCTGCCAGCATCCAGAGATGTATTTAAAATCCCAGGAGAAAGCGATTTCCAACTGTAAGAGATGATTCGAGGATTCCCGCTAGGTCTTGTACTATCTAGCTTTGCCAACGTTAAGATATTCATGAACCGGAGATTGTGTTAAGGGTTGCCTACTTTAAGATATTCATGAACCGGAGTTTGCTTGAAACCTGGATACTTTAGAATAAACCCAAAATGAATTAAATCTAATGATAAATATATTTAACACTCTGAAAGGCACTCATGATTTTAGGACATATGATTAAAAATCGTCGTTTATTTTTTTAATATCGCTAATTAACGAAATCGTAAGAACATCATCAATTTAAGTTTTTTTGTATAAAACAAAATTCAAAATTAAAGGGCAAACTACAGATTTACGAACGCCATGCATTCCTGAAAAGTAGTTCGTAAACAGAAAGTTCGTAAATCGGGAGAGATTTTCCCATTAATGCAATGTTAAAATCATGGGATGTGTTCTAAAACCAGTTTTTCCTCCTACACGTGCAGGAAAAAGGAGAACGGAACAAATTATAATAGATTTTAACAAATGAATTCTAATAATAACTTATTCATTTGTTGAAACTGGCGTATTTTCCACATTAAGAGGAGATTTGGGGTAGAGAGAGCTCTTACGGTTGTGAGGACAGATTATAAGGCGTAATGATGTGGAAGAAGGAGCACAACTTTCAACATTTATATCAGAAGAGTGCTGCTGCAAAGATACGAAAAACGCATCCAAGGAAGTCTTATGCGAACGCCGTTTCATTTTTTCGTATATTTCTTCATATTGCGGCGGTCCTCTTGAGGTCGTAAGTCAAATCTGTGGCGTAAAATTTATTGTTCCTAAGACCGAAAGTTCGTAAACCGAATGTTCGTAAATCGGGACTTTACTGTATCTTAATTCAAATCATTTATAAAAAAACGCAAAAAAGTCATAAACATGGCAATCGAAATTGAACCGGAGATTTGAGCTACGCGCCCGGAGACCGGAGATTATGGCGATGACCCGGAGATCTCCGGCCCAAAAGCCGTAGGTTGGCAACCCCTACTTGTATACCACTGCCTCACACCGAAAGAAATTTTAAATCGTTTTCCTTCGTAACAAAAGATTCCGAGGCATATAAAATATCGTAGCGAGGAAGTGGCGAGAGGGACCAAAGCGAAGGCACGCAAACAAAAGGGTCGACATGTTGTCGTATATATTTCGTGTGATATCTTTTTCTGAACTGACGTTTATGCATTGAAGTATCAACGTGACATATTTATTTCGGGTAAAGATGAAGTTATGATTTCGTAATTATAAAAGCCTGAAGGCTGTGTTTTTCGGTCTTGTCCCGGGCGCTAAGACTACCTTGCTAATTTGGTGGGTATGTAATTAATGGTATTAATAAACCATAGAGCGAACAGAATAATAAAGGGCTGCATGTCACAGAAGCAATATCTGCTGTACGAATATTTTTATTCGCGCTTTTTAAAATTACTTAGAATCACGGCACGAATTCGGAACCTGAATCTATCAGCGACTAAAAGAATTAAATTTTATTTTATTTATTTTTATTTTAGTATGCGTTTAAGATTTTTTATTTGGACTTAGCGCTCGGCTACGAATTATCAGTTTGATAAACAATATTTTGGAATTAAAATCACAGTATGTGTATATATTATAGAGCCGGAGAGACTGAAGGAAGTGAAGGAAATGAATCGAGCGGAGAGAAAAAAGGGTAGAATTTCATTAAATTAATCTTTACGTCTTTTTTTATCGGAAATTGCCCTAGCGGTTATTATACTGCTTAAGTTATCGCTCATTATGAAGGATTTAAAATGTATTTTTTGCATCTTCACCTCCAGTTTTTTTCTGCTGAAGCAGTCCTTGTTGAAATTATTTTCTATTCTTTCTCTTACACTTTTCTTTGCAAGATTTGTGGATTCTATAGAACAAATATTTTCCTAAAAACGTGTGCTCTTTACTCTTATTCTGACAGCGTATCTTAGGTAGTGCGTGTATGTATATATGTGTATATATATATATATGTAGATAAGTTCATCTTTGCGAGAAGGGCGTTATGTAACAGCGATGTTTTCTTGAAATGGGTGTGGCTTCTTCAGACGATTTTGTCCCTTTTCAGCGGAGAGAGCGGACCGCTCATTCGTGTCAACACTCGCCGTTTTCCTTAACCCTAGTTAAAACGAGTAGTAACCAAGCAAACAAATGATCTAGTTCAACCCTCAAATTCTACGATTCACAAGAGGAGAAAATTCCATACTTTCCCTCTGAACGTCATATACAAATTTTAACAAAACATCTCGTTAACCAATCCAAATTTTTATTTGAAAAAAATTCCATTTAAAAAAAAAATAGTATCACCTGCTGTCTTGAAACTAATCGAGCAGAGGGTATACAGTGTATACTCTCTGCTTTGTTTACGACTACAGCGCTGATCCTAACTCAGATATTTTCCCGGCTTTCATTAAATAGAATTTTGATTGCAAGAGTTAAACGTCTATAATATTATCTATAGACGTAGTTTTAAAAATAATCCATAGCTGAATAACGCACATATCTAAATTTACTTTTATTCCTAGTTCTCGCACCATAAATCTCTTTGAGTTATGAAGCTTGGTCATTGATATGCCAAGGGCTAGAATAATGAAAACTTCTCTTATCTAAAAAATGTACGTACTAGTCGCAGCTAGATAGGGAACCAGTCACGGCTATCTCGTGGGCTATTAATTTACAATAGCAATCGTCCTTGGCCGCGGCGCTTATAGAAGAAGCAGGACACAGGCGTTTGGCGGAACAGGGGAAGGGAGTAGAGGAGTTGGAGGAGCAGTTTCAGAGCAGCGATACGATTCCTGGAACTCGTGAAATTCGCGTGGGCGAAGGGGCGATGTTATTGCTTGTAGACACATGCTGAGAGTGAGCCTACTCCGACGTGCCTGCGTCGCTATGAGCCATTAAATGGGCGGAATAGAAAGAGAGAGAGAGAAAGGGGTGGGGGAGGAGGTCGGCGTGGGACTTTTCGTGCTGGTCGTGAGGTTCTCGGAGCCGTAACACTTCCTCCGTCTGCTGCCGTCGATCTCAGTGACGCAATATCGTTTCCGAGAGGGGAGATGCTCGTTCCATTTCCCGGAATCGCATTAGAGAGCGCGGGAGGAGTAGTGCCTCCCTCTCGATGATTTCGGGGAAACTAGAAAGCGGCGCGACCGCAACGCCGCCAGTGATCGAGGCGGCAAGTTGTGAGAACGCAGTTCAAGTGTTGCGTGCGTGAGAGGGGTGAGAGGAGACGTTCTGCTAATACGTCACCGAAAGAGAGAGGAGCGGCGGAGCGAGCGAGATCGGAATCTTTAAAAAAGTATACGTTAGGCATTTGTTTTATTCTTCGGTCCTCCTTGCGTAGGAGATTTGCGTCACCGTTCTTCAAAATATTTCGGCTTTCATCATTCTGCCTGGGTTTACGTCCTTCGCGCGGCTGTACCGTGGGAGAGGTGAAATAGGACGAGGAGGAGGAAGATCCTATGTCTGAATGACGCGCGGAGTCGACGTAAAATACCTAATGTTCCATCTAAATAAATTAACGTGCGAAGGTGTCAGCCGGAATTGGAAATCATTGCGGATAACGAAATTAAACGAGCCGTTGAATTTAAATAAAACATCGGTTTTCGCGAAAATATAAAAATGGACGAAGAAATTAGTAAATATTTATCTTTCCTCTCCGAGGAAGCAATCGTCTCGGAAATAAAAGCTGCGATGCGGTCGAGTCACTAGGTTTTAAATATACAACCGATCGCATTTGTCATGACATTCTATATCGACTAAAATTTTCACTGATGGATGACTCTTTAAGTTGATTTAAAAACGTGTTTCATTGTTAGGAATCATTACCGTGCAGTATTTTGAATAACACTGAAATAGCTTCTGCCAAGATGCTTTATTATGAACAATTTCAACGAAAAAGAGACAGTAACAGATTGACCTATATTCCACCCTGAAAGAGAACATAGATTCTTATGAAAAAGTGTGCGTGTAATCATTATCGTGTTCAATGGAAATTATGTATTCCAGTAAGGTTCGCAAGCTCCCTTTCAGTTTATGGGAATTTTTCTTTTTCTGAAAAGCAATTTTCTTGCTATCACTAGTAGCATCTCCAAAAACGAGCTTAATGAAATATATAACAGTTATTGCACCGTGAAGTTACTTAGAATTTTTCTTGAAATCCTGAGGAGTGTATTATATATCGACATTGTATTATTTCACAGGCAGCGGTATTTCCGGGTTAAATTATTCGCTGTAACGACAGTGTTAGTAACGGCACAAGAAGCAGCGTACGGTTCATTGGCATGGAATGGTTCAAAATTAGGCGACGTAAGCAATGGGTGCTCTCCAGCGATCGATCTTAACTCAAAGTGAAATGACCAAACTTTTAAGCATTTATTGGCCACCTAACAGTCACCTGAAAATGAATACCGCTTTACATCGAAAGCACACGAATGTATTTTCACGCAAAATGCTCCACTATCATTCAAATGGACAAACTTAGGATACGATTGGTTTCAGTAATGTTATATGGCCTTTTAATTTGAGGCATAGAAAAGTTTCTTATCGTGTTTAATTCTGAATTAAACACGATTTCATGTTCCTTTCACATGAAAACATTGCACGGAATTTCGATAATTTAAACTATAAAGTCATCCTATGCTATAAGTTATCTAAAACTCAAAATGTTAACACTGACTGTGAAACTGAATAACCTTTTATTTATCAAAAAGTAAACATCCAAAGAGTGCATCTTCGTTAAAGTTAAAATAGAAATTTAATAAGGTTAATTATTAGGTACTGCAATTTTTGCGCAGACTATGATTTAGAGTTCGACCGGAAATTAATCTTTTTATTTAATTTCTTAAACGTTTTTCTTACTACTTTTTAAAAGGAAATTCGGGTATAAAAATCCATCGCAGAAAATTTCCCTAGCTTCTCGAACATTCAAATGACGGATCTAAAAAATGTTTCTGTTCCAGCAAATACAATTATCATTTCACGACGGAACTCATTTAATAGTTTTTCTGAAGAGATTGAATGAAAAAACGCCCTTTTAAGAGCGCTGTGTTTGCATCTTGGCGGAGTCGCTCGGCGAGGCTGAAGACTGGAAAGAGGACTCGTTCTCAAGTGGCAGTGAATCTTCGTGATCCGGGACTCTCTCGTGAATGACAGCCTTTGTTTATTTCGCAACCTCCAACCTCGTTTAATGTGTACGAAACCGCGCGTTATGTGCACATGCTCGTTTCTGCGTATTTCATGTCGATAAGCATAGACCCACGTTTGTCTTTCGTCCCAATGCACCACCGGCTGTAAAACCATCTTCAAGAGTCTTCGCAAAGTGATGACGTGTGAAAAAAAAAATTATTATTTAACATATAGTCCGTTAATTTTACGTACATACTTCTTTTTGGTGGATGCAAAAAAAGGAAGATAAATTAATGAATAATCGCTATTAAATGGAAAATGTCACACATCCTTTAATTTTTTCAGGGCGTTGGCTAAGAATACGTGAACCTCGGTTAGCAACGCTATAAAACTCCCGGATTAAGAAATATATGTGCGGATGGTTCCCAGAAGCGCATGTGTGGATCTACCATCTCTCATTATCCTAGTTTGTTTAAAACGTGCTTTAAAAGTGTAAAGGGTATGTGATTTAGTTACGTACAGAAATAATGGATAATAAATAAAATTTAAAATGCAAATTAAAAATATTTTTTGATAATCCTTTTCTAAGAACTGTGAAGTATTAAAGTTACGCGCAAACTTATTTCAGCAAGTTTTTCTTGATGTGAATAAGTTATTTAAAAAACACGACTGTGACGTGTTAATAGATTGGAATCATTTCAGTTTGACCTTACCGAGTGATAACACCACAGGGTAGACCAAAATTAATAAATCGTTTAGTAATAATAATAAACGAAAAAACTTCTTAATATTGAGCGATTAAATATCATTTAAATAATGGTAACATGAATTGAAGATTAATAGAAGAGATGGGGACGGTGCCTGATTTCATTTCAAACCATGCTTCTCCAACATTGCTGGACCAGCTACAAAGCATTCCTTTTAAGTCCACTGCGACCGTATAAATAAGGTAAAATCATCCCCGAAAAAAAAAACAAACGGATGTCATAAAGTACTGATAATAAATTTTTATGGCTCAACAAGATGATAGGAGAAAATGAGAAAAATGCTTCAGATTGAAAGAAATTGTGCCATAAAATGGAATACAACTGACAGCAGTTAGCTAAAAAAAAAACCTGAATCCAAAATACATTACACAAAATATCAATAATTTCAAATGACAATAGCATATGTGAATGAAATCATTTAAGTTTATCATTAGCATTTGCTAAATTACTACCAAGAATTACTCGCTGGAGAATGGCCAAGAGCTCCAGGAAAACTCGATTAGCGCCCTGAATGCGATTAAGCGAAAAAACTATCTCTCATCGACAATTGATCTATGAAATTTATCCGTCCAAAGAAAAATCATCAACCTATGACCTCTAGAATATTGCAACTTAATTTTGAGTACAAAATGATTTTCATTATATGAATATAGCCTGTTAAATATGCTTGAACTGTTGGAAAGAAGATAAAATGAGTTTTTTAAATATTTTTTTTCGAAAAATAGTATTAATAGAAATAGAATCTGGCAAATATAATTTTGACTGAAATAAAAAATCAGCGTATGTGCTGCAAAAAGAATACGGAATTTAAAATTTGTTTTCAACCTAATAAAAATCTTATTTAATAAATACTCATAGAAAAAACTTTAAAGTAGTGGCCAAATATCATAGAATAGTTTTAAATAAATTTAAATATATAAAGAAACAAATATACATAAGAAAAAAATGCGTCGGCCGGGAATCGAACCCGGATCAACTGCTTGGAAGGCAACTATGCTGACCATTACACCACCGACGCCCTTGAGCAAGTCAGCGTGTTTTTTGTAATATCTTTATCGTTTGGATTCCAGAACTAAGTGAAGCCTCACTAAATACGTTAATTTCGCTGAAGCACTTCTTTAGTAACTACATTTTCTATAGTTGAACCGCTTTATTAATTAAATATTCCACTTAAAATTAACTGGATTACACGGCTTAATTTTATGTGTGTCATCTAGTATAATTGGTTTGAATAAGGCCTTTGTCGATATTTATTTTCATTTACAAAGGCATTTCACTCAAACAGCTAAGGGTTAAAGCGGTAAAAAATATCGCTATTTCTTCAGATGTCCAAATAATTGCATACGATAGGCGCTATTCCATAAGAACAGTTTAATTATGAATAGTTGACGCAAAATATATCTAACGCACTATTTAATCAAGACAAAATTAAAGTACATAATTAAGATGTTTAAATATTACATACAACTGTATTTGTCGATGCTGTTCGCGAATAAATAATAGAATAAATATTTTAACATGTTTTCAGCTTCCCAAAGTTACCTAGACTTCAAGAATATTAAGAACGGGACCTATGCCTACAAGAGATTAAATAACATTATGAAAAATTATATCTTAAAAAAACACTCATTCCACACGAATGGTTTCTGGTGCTGTTCCGGCAAATGAGGATGGGAAAAGAAGAGAGATAAAAAATTAAGTGGGAAGAAATTCATCATCTGAACACAATTTTCATAACATTCTTGACCTTAATTGGTTCCTTATTCTTCATTAAGATGATAAGTTTTCCGCTAGGAGAACAACATGATAAAAACAGGCGATATCATATTTATCAGCTAATTTGTATTCCTATCACGCAGGCGTTTCTGTGCTAGTAAAAAATACGCTCTCGCCAGATGCAACGTAATGGTCAAGATGCACATTTCGTGGTTAGGCAGATGAATCGTACGTAAGCGATTTTCATAAACAGAAGCGGAAAGGGGAAAGGAAATTATGATTAAGCGTAGAAGAATTGAAATGAAAAACCCCTCAATTTTTTTTATCAATAAACCACAATTCTTCCTTTTTTAAAAGCCTTTATAAATCTAAATTTACGATACAGTAAAATATAATTTTGTAAGAAGAAAAATAACAGCGATGAAGTTGAAGTTTCTATTACAGTTCGACATAATCATACGTCTCCTAAAATGAAAAATAGGTTAATCGTGTCGAAAATCCTGACAAGCGCTGTTAGATAAGGAAGTCATGAACGACGTAGCTACGACGTAATTTAGACAGCGTCGAATACTTCCCGACAGAGACACGCATGATGCGAAAATTTACCAAAGTGCAATAAAGCAAATTTTCCTAAGTCGAAAAATAAGGCAAATTTACAGTTGCGTCATTTCGCATTCCTCAAAACGGTTCGCGGAAGACGTGTCTGCATGCACAGCGCGCGCGGTAATGGTCCATCGCTTCGCAAACATTGGCTTTTCCGCAAATGCACAACGCCTTAGGACTGTTGGCGCGAACGTTGACCGTCACCTAAGAGACGCGGGAATGCCATTCACAGCTTCCCAATTGCGATCGATAATAACACCGACACTACGTATATGATCTTAAAATTGAGCCATTTATACATGTATCTGAAAACGTAACCTACGTGCTTGATTATAGAAACCGAAAACCGCGATTCGTATAACTAACGCATGAGCATATTTACTGCCAGCATCTGCATTAACGCTAAAAATTCATTCGTGTTTTCTTTATGCACTAACAATTTCTCGAGTGAGCTCAATAATATGCAGTTCGTAAACGAAAGGTTTTGTTCGTCAAAAACGAATCTATTCGCGGCTAGAATCGGATGCTTTCGGTTTCATTTGGACAACGACGCCAACGAAAACATATGCGAAACCGATTTCGCATTTTCGTTCGTTTTCGCATCGTAGGCTGTGGCGCAGCGAAATAACTCTCGAGCACGTGGTCGGAGCATGACGCTCCTCCCCCTCCCCCCTTTCATACGTTCCCCCTTCACCTCCAGCGCTCCTCCTCTCCGTATATACCTCTCCTCTCTCTCTCTCACCCTTTTTATTCTTTCTCCCTCACCCTTTATTGCCCTTCAGCATCCACACCCTTTTTCCATGAACTTATTTGGCTTCTCGCTATCTCCTTTACCGAGAAATGGTCTCCCTCTCTTTCTCCCTCGATCCCTTTACCTCCAGCACATGCCGCAACGAGTACACTTTTTCCGGTAATACACTCGGCCAGCAAAGAGGTGAATGCGCGCATGCTCATTACCTAAAGGACCAACGGGTCGCAGAGGGCACCGATCCTCTGCTAATTTCATCTTATAATCGGAAGGAAGTCCGCTGGGCAAACGCTTTAACTTGGGTGAACAGGACCGAATGTGCTAACAGGTTAATTGAAAACCTGGCGGATCCTGAGCTACATTTGGGGAAGCGAAAATGTTAAAATGCATGGACTGCAAGAGTCATATTTTGAAACACTAAAAAATTTATTTGTTTAAAAAATACAGAATTTTTATAGCAAAAGGTAACATTTTACAGTTACCGCTGTGGAAATTGTAAAAGTTTTATTTTGTAACAATTTTTATACAAATGAGTTTCTAATTGCGAACGCCATTTAAGGGAATGTACAGTTCCTCTAAACAAGGGTTTTCAGGCTTTTTCTCTCTGAAGCCCAGATAATAGGAAAGCCACGTCTCCTGACCCCCTAGAATTTCTCCTTGTAAAATATTCAGTATGCAATTATTGTGGAATGCACTCAAAATTAAATTTATTAATAGCATATTGTTGTTTTGCGATTTAAATCCAGTTTTTGTAATGGTTATATTTCGGACAACATCTGGCCTAGCAAAAGTTTCGGAGTGTTTCCGTATAGAGAGGTCAATATTTAAAATTTCGCGCCCCACCGACTGATTCGACACGCAGTGAAAAAACCTGCTTTCCACTACAGAATTCTCGCTCATATTTCTAAACAAGTTATGAATGTGTACAACGTATCACAAATGGGCGCGTTTCGTGCAATGGATTATTAGAAAGAAATCATACACCTGTACGTGAGGGAAATAGCGTTTTAAAGTTCTTATATTCTTCAAAAATAATCCACTTTCTTCCTATTTAATAATATTGCATGCACGCGTAAGGAAATTAAACGTTTGTTTGTGAGATTGTTTATGATAGCAACAATGAAGAAGTAACCATGCAACAAAATTTCAATTCGAATTAAGACATTTTTGTTTGATTTTATCGATAACGACTACTCCTACGATAAAAATGTATAGGAAAATAAATACTCTAATTTCCTAGTTCTACAATTTTTATTTGAAAAATATTTTGATTTGGGCAATACTTTACGAGATATGACGAAAATTTAATTCTTTTTACACACCCTGATTGGCGTACGTGATTCATTTTTGCTATTTTCTTATTATATTTGATTGTAAATCCTTAATATCAAATTTCATGATAATCCGTTCCGTAGAAGCCGAGAATGAACATGCGGACGGACGGACGGACAGACGGACGGACAGACGGACCGACCGACGATAATAGGCGCTCACGCTGTAAGCGAAACGCGCCTAAAAAGTTATTGTATAACTCGATTTCATTAATCTTATTTTAAACGAACTCCATCACATTTAAACTTAATTTATACAGCTTCTACATCTTTTTCAATCATCGTGTTACTCTCGGATTCCTTTGACTCACATTGCGAAAATACGTAATTGCTATCCCGTACGCGATGTGGCGGAGATCCAGCATTATCGAGGTGGAGAGAGAAAGTGAGTCGGAGGATCTCCAGCTTAATATTTACCTTACCGAGAACAAAGGAAATGGTACCGACTCTCTTGGGCGTCACGAGGCGAACTCCATTTCATACGAATTACTCAAGTACTGCGACACCCTTTTCTTATGTCCCATTTCTACTGCGAAGATCACCCCAGAATTTTATAACAAAGACTTTATGAAAAATGCACACCTATAACAAGGGATGTAGTATATGTGAGTGAAACTCTCTTAAACATATGTCTAATATGTCGATGTTTCTTATCCAGTAATGGTGGGAGGTTAAAGTATACCATATGTGGCTAAGGAAATTTTGAAAAACTTATCCAAAATTACAAAAAGGGCCGCTTTGAAAATATCAGTAAGGTGATTCTGACATTTAAACATGAGCATATTTTCAGGAAGAGCACATTTATTTTTTTGTGGGACAGAAAAATTTTGGTGGGATGCTAGAAAACCACCAAACGTACGAAAATAATGACGCGGTCAAGCGCGCAGAAACACAGGAGGACCGTGGGATAAACGGCTAGGGCACACGACACATGTTTACACGAGGATTAATGTGTGTTTACACTGCGATCAAAACAAGCGAGCAGGTTACGAGGTCTCCAGGGAAAACGGCTTCCTGATTCCAAATACCAATGAAGTTCAAAGATTTTGAAAGAGTTTGAGCGATCGAAACCATTTGTGATCAATAAGTAAACTGTACGTGAGGCTTTAGCTCTTTAAATAAAAATTTTAAGTTTCCATTTCCGCACATTTGTTTTTTTCGCGGAATCCACACGAAAACCGCATTCTTCCTTGATCACCACAATATTTTGTATTTTAAAAAATCGCTTCGATTTGTTTTCCCTCTTCGCGCGTATCTTATCATTTGCGCAGAACTTCCTTTTATCGACCCGCATGCATTTACCCGAAATGTTAAGACAAATGCCCTGAATTAAAACGCGGAATCTGTCAACATTCTGGCCTTAAGGTTTACTGCATTAAACTAAATATTTATTATTCGAACAAATGACTAGTATTGATTTTTTTAATCCAAACAAGCTTGAGTTCTGTATTAAGTTGTAGGTATATAAGCGAGGTTTCAGAGCTCCCTTTCAGGCTGTCGTTCCGATTTCCATAATGCCATTTTGGGTATATCGCTCCTACACATTGCGTTCCTGTTTGTTAAGGGACGCAGGTGTTCAAACGGCATTCTAATTTCGCTACTAAATAGTGTTTCCAGGGATTATCAGCTATCTTATGAGGTTTAAGAAGGCCATAATTAAAAAGATTCGTAGCTTTCTATCTCAATTACCGCATGAACGTCCCCATCGCAGCCGTATATATTTTTATCGCGTGCGAAGCTAATAATATATATGTTACGGGCAAACCCAGAAATAATTTCAGAAAATGCACATTTTCGGGATTTTCCCGGGCAAATTGCGATGTGACCACATAGTTTTGGACAAACCTAATGAATCATATTTTCGCAACCCAAGCCACCCAACAATTTTTTGAAACACTTATTCCAACAGACCAAACCCTACCACTTTGCTGAAAACCTTCTTCCAACTCAACAATTTTTTTAAAACGCTTCTTCCAACCAACACAACAATTCTTTTTAAACCCTTCTTCAAACCAACCTAATCCAACCATTTTTCTGAAAGCCTTCCCACCCAACCATTACCCCGTATCTACAATCTCTTCGAGATTTGCCCGGGCAGACCTAGATCTGCCCAAACACTTGTGGGCGTTTCCGATGTGCCCGGGCAATATAACATCTACTTCGGGGTTTGTCTTTACATTTGGGCAGAACTAGATTTGTCCGGACACATCTAGTTCTGCCAGATTTTTCGATTTGCATATATCAAAGTCAGTTATATTTTAGAAATGATACGATAATTGTGTTACAAATTCGTCTGTAGCGACTCGGTCGCATTTCTTTCAGCCTTACGTTAATTTCGATTTGCTCGACTAACAATAATGTTCTCACTCGAGGAAGGTCAAGTCATTGCGAAACCAATGCTGCATTAAAATGGCAAAAAGTCAATATGGAGAGCTTTGCTATCAATAAATCACACTGGACAAGGTTGGCGCGAATACGTTCATTTTCTAACTGAGAAAAAAAGATGGATCTGCGGGGATGAAGACATGAATTAATGTTTCAGGCCTGGATGAAATCAAATGGATGATCGACGAAGCAAAACTCTTAATTGCGAATTTAGAGTAAAAGCATTTTCTGTAAAATCGATAAGAGAAAATTTTCATCATTTCCGGTGACAGTACTTCCTCATGTTTTTTGTGTAAAACATCCTTTTTCCGAAGATGAAGATTTTAACAGTTCAATAAAATGAAACTGAATCGGTGCTGACAATTTTTTTTACCGCAAACAAAACCGCGCACCTAAAAATAGTTGTTGTTCATCCAATAAGAGTAAAATACCGCTGGATATTTGTTTCTGTTATCAAGACGGACGTGAAATAATATTTCTCGGAACGAAAAACATCGGTAGGAAATGTATCGATAAGATGGAAATAATAAAAAAAACATCCCTTCCGAAAATAACGAGCAGCCGTCAAAAAGGGAAGAGTTTTCGATTCGCTCCGATAAGATTCAGGATGCGGTAAATAGATTCAGCGCTTACAGTCCCAGAAGGTTATAAGAGGAAAAAAAAGCTTCCAGTCGATCGAACCGATCGAGATTTTTCAGAGCGACCTCGCGTGGATGTAGGGCAGCTCGTCGACGCCACGAAGGCTTCGCATTCCATTTGAAAACGACAAAACGCGGAATTACGGAGTCCACTCTCGCTCGGACGATTTTTTCAATCGGGTGACTATAGCATCGCACGTTCTATTAGACGGGTTCGCCTTCGAAAGAGAACTTCTTCCCTCTCCCCCTTTAAGATCCGACCTTCGACGAGACGCAGTTGCCGGGCTATCACCACGGGGAGAAAAAAGATAATAATGAAGAGAAGCGAAAGACATACGCACCGCGGCTTCCCTACATTTACTCAAAAGAATAAAAAGGGAGGGAATGGCGAATACGCTAAGCCACATCTTCCTTTCCGTACGAACATCTCATTTCACAAAAGTGCGAGAGAGTCGAGCCCTGGGTCGAGCGAGATGCGGAGAAAGGCACGGCGGAACGTCAATTTTGGATCGTTGACCGAGTTACTCCGCGGCGGCCTTTCCCTTCTACATACATATTATGTATTCTCTTCCTGATGTCGGAAATGCAGAAAGGGCGGGAAAAGTAAACGCGCTCGCAACTGGATATATTTTTATGGTGTACGAAATATTTATAGCAGTTTCACACCACTATAAACAGCGATAACTCGATTAATAACGACAATAGTTGAAAACCGCCCTATTATTCTTCAATCCCAAAAAAACTCGCGCATTAGCTAGCTATGAACAACGGCATTCTTATTACAGGCAGAAGACTAGGTCGTTTCATACATTTTAATTTTACTTTCTCATATACGTAGTATACTGAGAAAGTACAAGTACTCCTCGATTTACGCGACAGTTGTGTTCCAAAAAAAAGTCGCATAGGGAAAAATCGCATTATTCGAAAATAATTTCCCCATAAGAATCAATGAAAATGTCCGCGATACGCTACAAAAAGCATTAGAATATTCTTGATATTACTTTAACTGATTTTCCAGTACAATATATCCTTTTTCATATTTTAATAATATTTATATCATTTTAGTATGAATAAATTTTGTTTATAATAATTTAGTTTCAAAAAGAACGCTAGACACTGCTAAGAAATTTTGAGTAAAACATCATGTTGACCGCCAGCGCTTGAAGATGAGAGAATACGTTTTCTCTCACTCGGAAGGAAGGAAAAAAATCGGTACAACATACATTGCACAAACTTTCTCATATACGTACTAATGCGTCGTTTAGTTATCTTTAGAAAACGAAAATCATATGAGCCTGTTTTTAGAAAATGGTTAATCCGAGGAGGATATAAAGACGACACGCGGATTGAGCAAAAGGGCGAAGAAGAATATATGTATGTACTCCCTCTAATCGAGAAGAGTTCGTTATGAAGACGCCAGAGGAGAAAATGAGGAAAGAGGATGGAAGAGCGAAAGGGGTGAGAGAAATCATGAGGTCAGGAAACAAGACAAAGGAAAAGGTGTTGGATGTCGAAGGGAAAGAATTACAGATTGCATAAGAAACGGAGGGGGAAAAATCAGGCTGTGGGAGGGTATTAAAGTATGAATGGAAGGCGCTAGGAGGAAAAAACACAACGTTAGATCATCTGATAGGAAATGCGACTTAGCAGGAATCGAGTGCATGAAAAGTTGCGCCGATTAATATAGACCTTGCAAGATCCAAACGTTCTCATTTTCGTCGCACAAAATATGTCCAAAAACGTTTTATTACTTAGTAGATAAGATAAAAAACGAGTAAGCATTACGAAGAATAGGAGAGAAGCGAGCGATTATACAGATTGTCATAAAGGGGATATTACCTCAGGAGAGAGCGCATGATTAAAGAAGTGCTATTATAGAAGGAAAAGTAGATGGAAAAAGAGAGAGGTAGGAAAAGGTTTCAGCTGATAGACGACTTCAAGGGGAAAGAGAGCTATCAAGACACGAAGAAGACTGCGGAAAATGGGAGTATATGGAGAACCAGGTTTAACCATGAATAATCGCGGACCTGTCTACGGTCAGACTACCTACGATGATGATGAATATCTATTTCTGCTTAGTGAACGTCAGGCCAATCGGCCATTGTGCTACGATATAGATAATATCATCAACTTTCGAGAAGTTTTTTCGATTGGCGATAAGTCCTTACATAATGAACATCGCCCAAAATGTGCTCAAATAAAGAATCGAAAACAAACGACATAGTGACCTCGAAAAAACATCCGAAGAAGAGATACGTCACCTTGTTACTGCGATTTCTAAAAGTAGCTATTGAAAGAATCGATTTGGCTGGGGAATAGTGGAATAGTTGATGCGGGATTGTCTTCATACGCCTGAATGTACGAAGGTGATCGTCTCGATGATAACATTTGATTTGCCCGGTATTTATGGAACTATTTGCATAAAAGCAAACCAGAACTGTATATTAAGGGCTTAGCCTAAAAAAAAGAGTAAAAACGTCTCATTCAATTCTATGCAATCTTGCTGCATTTATACTGTGTACTGCTGCTTTTGGCTCTGCCGATAATATCGTCCGTTAATTTTTTATATTTCTGCGAAGATGATGAAATTATGAAAAGATTCCAGATACGCATTAGTTATGTGCATACAATCTCATTATGAAATGAAAATTTAAAATAAGGAAAGAAACAGATAATTCGCAGGAAACTGTAAGTTATCCCAGTGAAAAAATAAATGTAAACTCGAACTTCTCCGATTTTGGTGCCTTAGAGAGGGCGGCGGTAAACCGAAATAAGAGCTCTTTCATTAGTGTACACGGAAGGTTCGTTCAAAAGCTTTCATTTGCAAATAAGCAAAGATGGCGGCATATGCAGTGGCGCGCTAAATCGGGAGTTAACTGTACCTATAAATTTAGAATATTCAGGCGCAAAGTCGCGTATGTTCTTTCCTAGATACATTTCGAATCGAAGAAAATGAGTAAGCAAAAAACCGATATCAAAGTTACGAGCTGAAAACCCGTAAAATAAAGCTATCTCTGTTTTTAGTACAAATAAATTAAAGGATCGACGCATCTTATTAAATTAATGACTTGAACGATTCAATGTAAAGTGTTATAAAATTCATTCATAAAAAACGTGCACTTATGGAAGACTGGTTTTAATGAGTAAAATCAATGACATAAGAAGATCTTTCTGCCTAGAATGTAATAACAAAATCGTAAGTTTAGACGTTTCTGCTAGATACAGCGAGAGGCGAGTGATAAAAGTCAGGGAATAGGACGGGACGAGTAGGAAGAAATGCGAGACAAACGACGTTGGTAATCAAGAGGGAATAACTTAACAGCAAGAATAAAGAAAAAACGCCAACCCGGAAACTTGCTCGTTTAACAACCGTCTAGGCTCTTGAGCGGGGGTGGACAAATTACGGCCCGCGGGCCGCATGAGGACCGCGAGGGCATTTCGTGCGACCCGCGAAGCCATTATGAAAGCGAGCCTTGAAATTCAATATAACTCAATACTCGTTACTTGAAAATGATTGTCGGAAAACCTGTACTAGTGAAATTATTACATTTTAATTGTTCGTCATCGATTTAAACTTTAACAAGATCCTTCGCGGTCTCTCCAGCAACTTCCGATGTGAATTATAATGCGGCCCTTCGAAGCCTTAGCAGTTGGAGAAACGCACGTTATCTAAACTAACAACAGATAGTAACTAAATGGTTAAAGAGTGATTTACGCTTAAATTCGCAGATGGTAAGACTAAACGTACAGGATGTGGCATAAGAAGTTCAGGCATTGGAAATCAGATAGATGCGTTAATGGATAAAGGGACAAATTAAAGACGAAAAGATGCTCTAGATATAATTGAAGCGATAATGTAAGATAAAACATGAAAAATAATGAAGCCGGAGAAAACGGAAATAAGTGAAACCGAGAATAAGCAAAGTTCGCTACATTTAATTACGAGAGTCGTTTAACCTATCTCTCTGCGAAATTTAAAAATCGACAAAGCGAAATCGGTTTTTTTTTCAGATGCGAACCAACCCGAACCCTCCGTTTTCCCCTTCCATATTCCAGATGCAGATTCAAAGATCGCCTAAAGACGTAGTCAAGAAATGCTCGAGGGATACTTACAATAGATTCCTTTTTGAAGACGATCCATACTGTTGACAAGAGTCAACACTATTTATGCGAAAGGCGCGGGCGTTTATGGACGCGTGTTCATGCTTCGATGACTCGATGGGTGTCAGCGAAGCCATCGCAAAAAGGATGTATCACTGAGCACATAGAGTTCGCGTTGCATGAAGACCCGCACCGCTGCCATCTCCGCCCCACGGCCATTTATTGTTTTACAGCACCGCTGGTCGGCTATACGGAGTAATTTCCCCTCTGCGGTAATGTCAAAGGGCTACAATTTTCCTAATAGCATAATAATGCTTCTTCTCTTCATTTATCCCTTTCTTAAAATAAATCGTTACGAGATAAATGAGTAAATATATGCTTTCTCACATTTAGACGAAATTTCTTCTCCATACTTGCCGTTATCAGAAATCTCTTTCGAGGTTTACTGAATAATACTCAAAACTACCACAAAATCAATTTCAATGTTTGTAGGCAGGGCCGTTTTATCCATTAGGCACAATAGGCACAGTGCCTAGGGCCTACGAAAATGTTTGATGCTTGAATAAGTGTTGAAGTATTGTTGAAATAATTTCAAAAGCAAAATTATAAAAATGCTTTCGAATATCTTTAACAGCAAAAAATTAGATTTAACGTGAGTGCATTTTAATATATTTGATATGACGTACAGTTGAGCCTTCGAATGCAAGAGTGCCTAGGGCCTACGAAGGTCTTAAAACGGCCCTGCTTGTAGGGGTATCGCTAAACCATATTATAACTCTAAAATATGAAGGAAGGGATTAATAGACGTGTTGCATAAATATTTCTTTGAGACGGGATGAGATTTGAGAAACGTTTATTGGCCCGAATTAGATGCGTCAAGGTAACCTTCATATAAGAGTAGGTATAATACAGGCCTTGCCTTACGCCCAAATGTAACAATAAATGAGAATCTATAATATGTATTTACATTAAACAATACTGTTGTCTCTGAAGAAAATATTATTAGAAATCGAAACTATGAACTCATCAGCATATTCGCACAATTCGGAGAACACGGTTTGAAAGTAATCTCCATAAAACAGAAAGGGGTTCGCAATTGTTGCGTTAACGATATAATTAGATATAATTTATTTTCATTTATCCGAATTCATCTCTGTCCGCAATTCACCTGCGACGTTTGTTTGCCAGGGATGCATTCTGCCAGGAGGACGCCATTCTTCTTTCGATAAAATCTGCATTATGCGCACCATGGACCTCTTTATCGCGGCTTTCCTATCAGTGGCATGAATATTGCGCTTCCTCATTCTCTCTTCCCCGTCACTTTTTCTATAACACCAGTTGGCTTTCTTCCATTGCGCACAAAAATTATGACTTTTACGGAGTAAATAAAATGCGGCCATGGATATTTTATAGATTGAAAAGTTGCGTAAACATAAAAAAACCAATTGAAATTATAACAGTAAATTTATCAAATCTTATGATTACTAAAGCTTCTATAATTTTAGGATGTTGCGAAGAAATTTGAGGCCAACAAATGTACGCTATGTTTGCAATTCGCTCTGACATTTACAACGGCGTTAAAGTACTTCTTTACTCTCGGCGAGGATAACAACAAAATAGTCGTCATATACCTATTTATGAAGCCGCTGGGGTGTCGATAAGATATACCCCAGCGGCTCCTCAAACGCTGGGCTTCCTGTGACATCTGGTTTCCATCCATATTTCATTTTACCTTTCTTCTTCCTCTCTAGTACATAGGGTTTCCCAAAAAGAAAGTCGAACAACTTGTAAAGTATTTCAGATAACAAGAAAGTCAAAAATGAAGCATCTTCTGAAGGACTTTAAGTTTTAATAATAATATAATTATATATGTATGTAATAATATAAATACAAGACTTGCTTATTTATAAGTCTTACAACGACATAAAATACATGTTTTAGTGTCTCTTAATACACACACAGCAATTCTTCAACAACGCAACCGAATTTCTCGGAAAATATCGCAACTTCAAAAATGAATGGATTTCTCGGGCCCTTTGCATTCAGACAACGTAATATTTTCGGATCATGTGTCGAAACGAGGAATACAAAACACGGATAATCCGATGTAAAACTTAACAATTCAATGGCGGATGAAAGAAATCTCCTTCTAACATGACGCAATAGGGAAGGCTTCTCTTTTAGAAGGTGCACGCGAGCAACTTCGGATGAAGACGATCCCAAAGGGAGCCGTGCATCGTAATGAACACGGTACTTTCCACTTCGATCACCTTTCCGTAACTCACACATGCAGCCACCGAGGAGGGCAAACAACGCAGTGATAATGTCCGACACGGCCAAGGTGCCACGGTTAAGAAAAATGTTTTCTTCAAAAATTCAATGGAACTGCTCGTGGTCGTGACAGGAAATGCCAACTCACACCCTTAGCTTTTTCTCTCTCTCTCCCTTTCTCCCTCCCTCTCTGTATCTCTCCATCTCTGCCTTTCTCTCGATTCCCATCCCTCACCTCTCCACCTCCTTCCCCCCCTCCCTCAGTGACTCCACCCTCCCTCTCCTCCAGCGACCAGGAAAAAGGATTGCCACTCCATCAGGTATTCGATGGAAAAACCGGTCATGCACGCGCATGAACTTCGTGCGTAAGTTAACAAAAGCGGGCGGAAATATCGGAGATGTTTTTACTCCCGCGCAAGTTCTCTCCACCCGGGAGTGGTCAGTGTCCCGATGAAAGCCGTCCGCGACATCACGCACCCAAAGGTAATGCGCCTTAATTTAATATAAAGAGCTAATGTATTGGCGCCGTGAAAATCTCTTGGGAATACAAAGGACTGACGAGATAGGAATATTTCTATTCTTATTCACATTTTACTCTGAATAATATGATAAAATTGAAAATAATTAATAAAATTAGCTATGCCGTATAACCTCGTTAATATAATGCTCCGCTGAAAATAAAAGAAATGAGAAAATTTTCCATTGTGCTTAAGATTTGATATTATCACATACAACCAGTAGATCATATTACAGTCTTATTTCGTTTACCTTTGAAAAGCTGTTTTTTCTTGTTTTAATATTATATTATAAAAAATTCAAAATATTATTTGTAAAATTTCATATTTTCGATCCATATCGAGATACTAGTGAATCACCTAAATTACAATTAACTTGAGCATATGAACAACGCATTATCACTGCGGCACCTCTTCATATATATATATATATTATATGAAACATTTTTAAATGTTTTTATTTACTGGCAGTAATCCATTCCCTCTGCGTTATTATAATTCAGACGCTAATTGAAAACGTTAAGAAAATTTACAATTTAAAAAAAAACATGATTCAGAAGACAACTTTCAAGCGGTAAATGGAGCTAATTTTCAACGCAAATAAATCGATTCAATCTCGGCGACATATTTCCAAGGCGTGAAACTCAAAGTTTCCAAGAAGGTGAGACAGCAATCGACCCCAAAGAAAAGAGTTTGTGTTATTCAATTTACAACTGAGATGAAAAATATTTTTTTAAGGCAATAAAATGTTTTTCCATTCAAAATTTCAGTAAAAATACAAAAATAATTTTAAAGCAGCGATGAGATGAATAATAAGGTGTTTTGGATGAGTTTCATACGAGAAAAAGCGTCTGTAAGCATTATCCTATCAGCTTGTTCGTCTTAACGCACGTATGACGAATTTGGCATTTGAAATTTTTCCTTAACTCTCAATTAAGATATAATTCGGTCATACTGATGTTTCACTTGCAGAGGGCTAGGCGATCTAAGCGACCGCTTAGGACAGTGGTTCCCAACCTTTTCGATGTGGCGAGTACAAAGTTGTATTCCGGAATATCAAGCGAGCACTACCATATTTCTAAAAAAAATTAGGAATGTTCATGAATAAAATAAAACCAACATCAAAGTTATTCTTAATACACTTGAATGCGTTTACAAAGAAATCAACCGAACCAATTAAATTATTAGTTCTAAGAAATTGGATATTAAGCACCGTAGAAGAGCACAGTCAGGCTTCCAAAGAGCACAGCGGTGCTCGCGAGCACCAGGTTGGGAACCCCTAGCTTAGGACCTCGTGCATCTGGGGACATAGCGTCTAGAGCCGCATAGTGAGGAAGAGAGTTACTTTTCACAGAGTCAGTGGAAAGAAATGTAGACATTGAGTACGGATAGTCCCAACACAAAGAAGCGTTCATATATGTTAAATGATGACGAAGATGATGGTAAACTATATATTTGGCGAAGATCAGTTTCAACTGATAGCGTCACTGAACAAATCATTATTTCTAAGGGTAGTCGGGGGCCCTGCAAACCATTATCGCCTATGAACCTCGCAAACGCTTTCTCTTACGGGCCTTGGAAAGTACTGTCGCCTAGGGGCCTCACATCTCCTAAATCCTGCTTACGCGTACACAAAAAATAACATTGGCGATAAGTGATTAAAAAATCTGCGGAAAAGAGCATTCATAATATATTTTAAGAGACAATCAATCAACTTGTTCCGTTTCATGACCTCTTTCAATAGTATAATTACTAGGTGAACAAGCAACAATCCATCGATAACTCTCAGAATAGTGTACATTCTGAATGTTTATAAATACACGCCGGTATGAAATAGGCTTTATAACACCGAAAGAAAAAATCTGCTCAATTAAACCCTAAAATACGGTCTTCCAACAATCATAAAAGAACTTTAAGGAAATCCAGGTCCATTGCAACAGCATAATGCAAGGTAGTCGGGATATTAAAATTTCGCACTGTAAATATCTCTTTAAAAATCGCGTTTTTTTCATATTTCAATCCAATATTTTGTCTTGATTGAACCGCACATCAAATTTTGTATAATCTTCAAACGTTTTAGTTTGAGATTATAGTTTTTTAAACTTCGAAGTTAAACCTAATAACACACATACGTATTATATAATGGTTCTCCTAAAAAAATTGACTCAACATCTTTTCCGCTTCTACAGCCAAATATTTAAAGACAAAACACCTCGAAAGTGTTATATATAATTTTTCAGAAGATATATAACCAATTTATAATGTAGTTCATTTTCAAGCAAACTCAATTCAATCTCCTGATGACTGCAGCAGAATTCGTTTCGAAAGAATACTCGATTAAATGAATGAAATAAAACGAACTGCTCCGCGTAAAAAAAAACAGCTCCCGAGATATTTTACAACTTTCACTATGCATTCCGCATGAAAAATTAAACAACTTTCGAAAAATTAATATACTGCACTTATTGGCAGGTATTTTAGTCAATCACCTCTTATCGATAAATCCGACGAGTTCAAATCAGCCGGAAAAAGAAAGAGTTCATAAGACACGCATCAAAATACTGACAAGGAAATAACGGTTTAGGGAAGTTCACACTTATAATAACAATCAACGCCTTCCCGGTGCGACGCTTGTTACGCCATAAAGCCGCATAGATTTTCCTCGTTCGAAAGTCCAAGTACAACATCTGTCAATTAGAGGGTTCTATTTTCAAGTTCCCTTAGCTCACAAACAAAAGTCGCTAAAAATGAATGGGAATCTGGCGAAGTGAGCGCGTCATTCGAACGAGAAGAAATTATCTCGCAAGTGAACGGAGGAAATAATGGCGCGGCTTGGCGGTACAAAAGATCTCGTTGATAAAAACTTCCGTCGCCACAACAAGGTTTTAGTAAATGGACGGAGAGAGAAATGCGAAGCGAGACAGGTTGCACCACTAACATAAGACGAAAAGACAGGCTGCCGCTTTCATTCTGCTCCACGCACCGCCCTTCTGCACGCCACATCCTTCACCGCATCATCCTACACCTCATCCTCCGACTAGTATAATCAACTATGCACTCCCTCTTTCCCATAGCATATCTCAAACCCCTCCTCATTCCTCTCTCTCTCTCTCCTTTTCTCTTCTTCCCCCCTCTCTCCTCCCCCTTCCTTCCTTCACCCCCTCTCTCCTCCCCCCTCTCCTCCCCTCTCTCTCTATCCGTTTCCCCCTCCCCCCTCCTAGTTCCTGTACCCATCTGCTTATCTTACTCTAGTTCTACATAACATTTCTTTTTCCCCACCACACCAACGGACAACGGAGAGAGTTAATTCTTTGTTTACTGTACAAATGGACGCGTCTGCCTAATCTATTACCTTAATGGCGTTTCAAACGGAAGTGCGAAAATATAAATATGTACTATTAAAATTAATTCCATTTTCGATCAACAGGAACTGTTACGAAATACGCTCTGGACAACGACCGGCAGAAACATCGCACGCACTGATTTCTTCAGACCAATAAAATATTAAATATTATTGGAAAACCGGGACTTTTAAGTTGGCGATAAAACAGAATCAAAAGCCTAAAAAAATGATTCAATTAGGTACTACAATCCAAGGAAAAGCTAAAACAATATTAGCATAAAAACTCTTGATTGAGGCAATTAAAATCTTTAATAATTCTGCTAGGAAAATGGCCATAAAACCAGCTCTAAAATAATTTAGGTACTTTTAAATGAACGAATTTTTATTCGTATATATTTGTAATAAATAACTCTAACGAGTTTATTATAAATAAATAAAGATAAATTATAATTTCATTCGATGTAATCAGTTGGCCCTACTTTAAAATAGCAATTAAAATATTTCAAATAACTTGCCTCTGACATAAAACATGACATTTAAATTATTATCGTAAAATGACATTATGACGGGTTAGACTTGTGGGTGGTGTCCCTGCCTTGTAACTAGGGTTGCCAACCTCCGGCTTTCGAGCCGGAGATCTCTGGGTTATCGCCATAATCTCCGGTCTCCGGGTGAGTAACACAAATCTCCGGTTCAATTTCGATTGCAGCGGAAAGCCCTTTTTATGACTTTTTTTTTGCGTTTTTTTATAAATGATTCGAATTAAGATAGCTTGCTCTTTTCCACTGTATTTTGTTTTATACAAAAAACTTAAATTGATGATACTCTTACAATTTCGTTAATTATTGATATTTTTAAAAAATAAACGACTTTTAATCAAATGTCCTAAAATCACGAGTGCCTTTCAGAATATTGAATATATTTATCATTACATTTAACTCCTCTTGGGTTTCTTCTAAAGTATCCAGGTTTTAGCAAACTCCGGTTCATGAAGATCTTAAAGTAGGCAACCCGTAACAACCCCGGTTCATGAAGATCTAAAAGTTGGCAACCCTACTTGTAACCCAAAAGTAATGAATTCGAATCCCGCTTCGGGTATGGACCTTGTGATTGGTCTTGGGTTTTTTTCCCAACCTGCAGACAAGCCGTTCACTTTGCGGGAGAAGACATTATTTAAAAAAATGAATTATTTTCTATTTGATGTGTACTTTTAACTTTTATCTTAAAACAAGTAAATATTTTAAAATTTTTATGAACTAAAAAAATTCACATACAATTATGTTTTGCATATGTATCTTTTGATCATTTATAAAACAAGTTGCAAATTTAATATGCTTAGATTATTTATAATTAATTGAGTTTCTAGTTCTGACTCTCTCGTGAAAGAAAAAATACGTACAAAATAATCCTAATCAAACGCGAAATATGCATCTCTTTTGATGAAATAATGATTTCCTCTTGTAAGCGTAGAAGGCATATTGACCAATCAGTGAATTAAATATCCCCAGGTTTAAGCGAGCGCACTGGACAAAATAAAACAACCTATTTTACCAAAGCAGAGAGAGCAAACAGGTTTGAGAAAAAATGATATAAACTTTGTGCAAAAAGAAGCAATGTAAACAAGGGATGGCTATTTAAAAAAAATGAAAGTGTTGATTTTTAAAGTAGGCAGGAACGAAAATAAATTGTGTATTTTTAAGAAGTGAAAGCAAAAGAACCCCATCTCGCTTCTGATAGGTATGATATGTACAGTTTTTGTCTACGAGTAGATACGTTTTAATATCAGGGAGCTGAAAAGTTAATTGGCTCACAATAAATTAGTCATCTGATCTTTGTTATGCCATTACTCCCGTGTGGCAGTTTTAATGTTTTTCTGAGTCGAAATGACTCAAATAGAATATAAAAGCCTTATCTTTATATTTTTAAACTGCTTATTATGCGCATTTCAACTGCAAGAGCACATTTCCGAGTCCATGTTACTTGCAGTTATGCTCCGATATACTTTTTTTAAATGTCTTTGGCGGATTCTTCAACATACAGCACCATCTTTCGACGATTCCTACAACCTTCAGGTTCAGCAGGTTTTGTTTTCAACTCGACCATCGCGACTACTACAATTAAACGAAAAACTATTATTACCACGAATGATTTAAATATGATTTTAATTGTCCTTTAATTGGTAAAATTCAGCAACACCTTTCTTGCTTCCATTTATGACAGATCATTCAGACCCATAACGATTAAATTAAATTTTCAATATCTTCGCAAAAGGAATAGCGAGCTAGAGAAGACGCTGGCCCGCCGTTTCATCGAGTGAAAGAGATCAGAGCCACTCAATAATGTCGTTCCATGCACCTGACAATTGTCCGAGAGAACGCCTGCTAAATATGGGCTATCGGCGTGGCTCCCGCGTAACGGCGATGACTTTCCAGTCAACGGTCAATAAAAAAAATATATCCAGTCATTCGTAGCGGGGAAGGCGGCGGCCGGCGGCGGCGGAAATGCCATTCTGATAAATCCCCTTCGCCTTGGACGTGTGTGTTCGCACGAGAAAACATCGAAAAATCGTGCGTGCGTTAAATTTAGCTCTCGAGGAGTTAATTATTTATCGAAAAGGTAGACTTTTTAAGCACATCGAAGATTAAATAATCGCTGTTTACGAAAGAAGAAGTTGTTCGCTTTTATTCGAGAGAATTGATATGATATTCTTTCTGCAATAAATGTATTGGTTTGATTCGTCAAAATGTGATGCCAAGGGCGGCTCTGTAAACTTCTTGGTGTGTATCGCACGTCAAACATGCTTCACCTTACAACAGTTGGACTAAAAATTAAAGGAGTTGATTTTGCAGCAATAATATCAGAGTCATTAGTTTAAAAATGTCTAGAAACTAACACGAAAATAATTTATTCTAAAATTAAATCTCTCAGTTACTAAGTTTCCTCTTTATATACTTTAAACCACTTTAAAACTTGACCATTAGGACTGTCGAATTTCTTTAAAAACTTGGAAAGATTTTCCATGCTGTACTGAATATCATTACAACGAAAAGTTTGTTCATTGCATAGCGATATTATATTCATAACATGATAATACTTATATCTTAAATAATTCGAACGTATTAAGTATAAATAATGGATGTCTCCTAAAAGTGGTCGAAGCAAATATTTCAACAATTTCGCTTTCCTTGCCTCTCCAAATTCGTTTATATATTTCACCGTCGTTTATAAAGCTAGTAACAAGACATAACAAGGCACCAAAGGTTGACTGAGAAATTAGAATAAGAAGTATGAATTTTAAGGCACCTATAGGGAAAGGAAAATTGGAAAATATTAATTTGATAATGAAGAAAGGCATGATAAATACCTTAGTCTTGCGCGATGTTTGATAGAGAGTTATTTTTGGAATGAACATTTTAGAGTAATACAATCGGAGAAAATTAAGTCCAGAGGGAAGCAGCATTAGTCTTACAAGACAAGAGAAATTGTGAACGATAGTTTGATTTAGGTAAATATTAAGGTGAAACCAGTTAACAATTATGTGCGCCAATCAGTGACCACAGAGACAAGGAAGTAGATGATTTCTGCGATTAACTATAGGAAGAAAGGACAGACAGACAGACAAACGACTTTATTTAGGGCGAAATTGAAACTGTGAAGTCCCTTCTTACATTTAACAGGGAAGAACTTCGAAGACATGGGGGATTGGAACACTGCAGTGGGCCAAGAAAAAGGCGAATTGGGAGAATTTGGCCTAGGGAGGAGAAATGAAAGACGAAAGAAAATAGTAGCTTTTTAAAAATAACCCTTTCTTGATAAGGAATACGTGGTTTTAACATCATAATGGGCGAATACGATATACACTAGAGAAAGGGCGGGGGACATACAAAGGTATCAGTTTGACTATATCGTGGTCAAGAAAAGATAACGGAATCGTGCTTTAAACTCCTTTAGTTTTCCGAGAACGAAAGGAGAATCTTATCAGTTTGGTGGTCATGAGGTCTTTTACGAAATTTAATAAGTTATTAAAAGGGAAAAATGGCTTAAGAAAGAAAATAACATAATGAAGCAGTTGTGGTAAATCTTAGAAAATATACGTATATAAATGCGTATTGAGGCAAACTGAGATACGATGACAGCATGTATAACAGAGAGCGTCAAACAATCTCAAAGGAAACAAGGAAACCAAGGGTCAATGTAGAGAAGACAAAATGTGGAAGAAAGTACATAAAAATGAAAGAAATATCAGTTGAATTCAATAATAAGTTTCGGACAGAAACACGTAAGGAAAAGATAGAAAGATTAAGGAATTATACGATAACGATCTGAAGTCAGAAGTTATTATTGACATAGAAAAGGAGGAAGGCGGAAAAAGGAACAATATACAGGTACTCCTTGATTTATGCGACAGTTGTGTTGCAAAGAAACAGTCGCAGAGGGTGAAATCGTATAAATCGAACATAATTTCCTCATAAGAATCAATGGAAATGTCTGATATCTGCCACAAAAAGCATCATAAGTAATTCTGGCTAGGCCTCAACAATTTCCTTGAATTCTTCAGGAAATTTAGAAGCTGCAACCTCATCAGCACTACCTCCTTCTTCACCAAGTTTTAAGTTATGGAAGCTATGCCGTTGTTTGAATCGATGAAATCAGCCACTGCTGGCATTAAAACCTTCACTTCTTCGGGAGAATAATCATTATTGATAGAATCATAAATCTTTCGAGCCTTTTCTTTGGTGGCTGTGAGATCTACGCATGAGTTTCTTTTTGTTTGATTCTGCATTCATGTTGAAAGCATTTTTTTCCCATTGTTTGCATTATCTCTAGTCTTGTTTTTTTTTCGTTCTAGTAGCACTTGCACAACTAGATATTATTTTTTCTGCAGCATATTCCTCGGCGTAGATGCTTGGATTCCTGCGGCGCGAATAATGTCGCACGTTTTTTCGTTTCTTTCATAACGACGAATCACATCTAACTTTTGTTCAAGATTTATTGATTTTCTTGCTCTCTTAGCTGCCGACTTTTTTGATAGAGGAAGGGATTAAAGAAGTTGCGTGAGTTGATGGTAGGGATTTCGAATGAAGATATTGAAAAGAGATCAATGAAAACGCTGATATGAAGCGCATAAATAAATGAATGTGGAACGTGGATTAGTACGAAAAAAGTGAGCAGATCACTAAACTAATCTTTTGAGATTTGGATATGGTGTAGACGTGATAAAATTCGATGTATTGAGAGGAAAACAAATAAAGAAGTCTTAAACTTAGTCGGAAAAGAGAATGTCTTAATTAGAGTAATAAAAGAGATACAGAAGAATTGAGTTGGCCAAATTTTGAGTAACCACGGCCCCTTTATTTGAAGAGAAAAGAGGCACAGAAAAATAATTAAGATGACGAGAAAAGCATTTGATTGGACAGATTGCGCTAGACGAGTCTATAATCTACTAAGAGGCGTAAAAATTATAAAGACTGCCGTTTTGTCGTATGAAATAACGACATCACGCTGTTATTGCAAAAATTTTAGATGTAGCGCTTCATTTGATACTGCCTCCCTTAGTCACATTTACTATCGAAGATACACTGGTTATATTCGTTGTATTATACTTGTTATATTTTATTGCCTTCTTCGGTATAATTAATTTTTGCTATCGCTTTACTCATTCTCTTTGCATTGCAAATCGTTTTGATTATTTGACTGAATTTTATTTAACAACAAATTTTGGTATTTAAAATGTTTCCAATATATTGACGAAACGCAAGAGGAAAGTAGAAAATGCTGAAAATATTTGTGCTCCATTTTGGAAGATTACTGCGTTTATTACAAGCGTTTTTCTAATACTAACTTCTTTAAATATTTCTTTAATACGCTTTTAGAACAGCCTGGGATTTTAAAAGACAAAAAAAATTAATAAAAAATATCTTTCGTTCGGCCGAATTCGGAAACCGCTAGGACGGAGACGTCACGAATTATCCTTTGGTTAAGCCTTAACCAAAGGATGACAAATGACTTTTGTGTCGCGTGCCAGGAAAGTAATTTGAATCATCGGAATTTTTTTTCGCGTGCCACTAGTTTACTCCTTCTCTAAGAAACTTCATATTTTATACAGAAAATAACAAGATTACGCGTGCCGAGTAAAATCGTAAGCGTGCCATTTCTGGCACGCGTGCCACCTATTTGACATCCCTGGGTTAAGGAGTCCTGAATAGCGTACTGGAAAATATTTATGGCTTCTGTCAGCTTAAGTTCTCAGCGTTTTACAATTTTGACTCCACATGTTGCCCAAATATTTAATTTACTGCATCATATCTAGTTAATAGCCTGTTCCTGTTTAAGAGTAACAAAAAGAAATTGTAACAAAATAAATTTGTTGTTCTTCTCCATTCTTCGGAAAATCTCCGATGGGGTAAAGAGGTTCCTCATCAAGGACATACTTTTCTTCATCTCTCCACGTGCAGGTCGCAGAGGCAGCGGTAATGAACAAACGCCTCCGACAAGTGTATGTTGCGGTTGGAAATACATACGGGAGGAGCTTACGATTCATATCCGCGATGGTGAAATCTTCCTCCTCACGACAAGCTCAATCAAGACATCTTTCCATCTAAAGCGATGTTTCCTATCGATTTTTTTACATCAGCCTCCGTTTACAATCGTAGCATCTATGTGCCAAATTTTAATTTCCAATGATAATTACAAAGCTATTCGGAGATATTTTTTAAAATTTTCCTCTTCTCCATAACGAGGGTGTTCACTGGATTTATCCGTGGAACCAATAAATGAGAAATTTTCCTTACGCAAAAGATCTCACTACCAATAGCTTCCGAATTCTCTTAGACGAATTTACGTAAACTGATTGAAGCGACATTTAAAACTTGTTTTCGTTAAAAATATTACAGCCTAATTAAACACCCGCTTATCAAATTGAAAATTAAAAAAGAACTACTCTGTATATTATGTAACTAGATGGATTCAATTTCACTGATAATTCGTTTGAATTAAATTGTGACAACTAAATGCCTTAATGATTAGGTTAAAGAGTGAAATATTACTATATGCTTTTTTAAAATTCACATAGACGTGATTAACTTAATAATTACCCACCTTAACAGGTATATGTATAATAATAATTACGATATACTCACACGACATATATGTACTGACGGTACTGACACACTTCCCTTTTTATTGTACTTTATAGGGGTAGCAGATACTGTAGGAATTGCAATCACAGAACAAAATGAAGCAAGCGGATAGGAAGCATGGTATGCAGGCTGGAAGACGGAAATGGAAGATTTTTTGCCCTTCTCTGTGGTTCTACCGGCACAAGGAACTGAGGTAATAATATGAGTTAAAATATGAAAACGTAAAAATTCGTATTGTTTAAGTAAAAAAGTTCTAGCACTAAATTAAAAATATTATTACAATTTGAGTAAATATAAATGGCCTGACAGGGCAATTCCATTGTTTTAATCAGCTCATCATTGCGCTTGTGTAGAGGTGAAAAGATGTTTAGCGAGAGAAATATCTTCGTGATAATGGTCTGATAATTTCTCATTTTTTGATAAATTATGTATCGCGGCCCATCGTGCACGGATTCTGTAATCAATTACAAATATGTTCGTGATTTTCCTCGATCCGTTAAAAACCACAGCATTCGTAAGAACAGTTGTATCTACAACTACAACTGACCTCGTTGCTATCGTTTTATGTGTGACGAATGAATATGTCCAAAACGATGACCCACCTTCTCTATAGTTTTCATACAACGGTTATAAACTCTGCAAAGGCCTGCGAGACAAACCATACATCGCCGCCTCAACACATATTTATCCGCGGGCTCGTAAGGATAGTTGTCGCGGGAGTCAATCAGAGGCACGAATCAAAAGGGTTTAGGGGTCAACAGGGTGTATCCCGTTGCCTCTGCTTTTAGTCTGCGGTTTGGCTCTTCTAACCTGCTGCGTACCACAGACGCGCAATCCCTATGTGGGGGGGGGGGTGGAAAGAGAAGGGCAATTCCACGCACGGAAGGGTCATGCACCCCGCCTCCAGCATCGGAACTGAGGCAAAATATTAAATATGAGATTTGTATAGTTTCCGATCTAAAAGACTACACCTTAAAAAAAAAAAAACTCGGATTTTTTCCCAAAAATCAAGGGACGGTTCTTAAATGCTAGTTTTGGGATTCATTACGAGCTACTTTTGAATTATATCTAACTTTAAAATAAACAAAGAAAAGGCCATTCTAAAAAATAACTTAAGTATGCGCTTGAACCACGTAGGCTATAATGCTAAAGGAAAATGTTTGTAATAGTAATTCATTAATTATTTTTAATTTTAAATGCAAATAATAATAAAATTCCTGTGTTTCAATTGCATGAAAGGTGAATGGTCTAAAGCAGCGGTTCCCAAACTTCTTTTTCGCGTACCACCGAAAACGTGACAAAATTTATTCGTACGTAGGTAAGTATGAATGTAATGAATGTAGTAGTGAATGCTGGCACTAAACTCGCGTACCACGAGTGGTACATGTACCATAGTTTCGGAACCGCTGGTCTAAAGGCAATGACTAATAGATATATATGGATTTTAAATCGTAAACTTCATCCTAGCGCTATTCCCAAAATTTAAATATATTTCGTATCTAGATTAAAAATGGTTATGCATATTAATGAATACAAAATGAATTCCTTCGTAATTTATTTTAGCATTTAACTTTTGGCAACTTCAATTATCGCTCGATATACTTTGACAACCGAAGACATTTTTCTCCCCCTCCCATTTCGCGAAGAAGAATTGTACCTGTTTTATTCACTCTTTACGTCAACATTAGTCCTTTGCTTCCCGAGAGAAGATCTTTAAATAATTTCTTGTTTTGTTTTCTTCCAATCAAAAATGATTTCCAACCGCACTGCCCACGCAGCCCAAGGATTTACGTCCTTTAAAAAAATGAAAACGACCGAGTCGGTTCTTGATGCGTAGTTATATTCCCGCAACGAGCCACCGCTCGTTGTGTTCGCATTGTTAACGGCAACCATCTCTAAGAATTCTTCCTTCGTGGCCTTAAGAGTGGTGTGGCACCACCGCTAGCCTCCTCGTACGCATCGGGTAAATTCATTCTTACGACCTTTTCTACTATAACATCAGCCTCTTCGAAGGGCGCTCAAATCAACTACGTTGTTTCGCATATACTTCGTCAATCAATTAAGGAACATGTTTCGTTATAAGTTGTGTCACTTCGCATATACGTCGTTTGTGAAATGCTAAAAGCAAAATTTCAGAAATTCCAATCGCGGTGCATAAATTATAACTATAACAATAAAAACCCTCTATTCGGCTTTTAATTTCATGTTTACTATTATTTATATGAATTAATTTCATTTCGTGTTTATCAATTCGTGTAAAATCTTCCTCAGAATAAACATTTGCTTTGTTTGAGAGATCACGATGGGTTAGGTGGTTCACAAGTCACACAGGGGATAAAAGGGACTGTCCCAATTTTAATGACGATGTGTAAAAACCTATTTCTCAGCGACAGTCAGCTATGAGAGAGCTTTGTTGACAGTTGTGTCTAACATTTTGTGTGTCCTTTCATCCCGGTTTACGTTTGCGTTGATATCTCATGAGATATTGGACATACCTTGGATTGCGACATCTGCATGAAAAGTACTCTAAAGTGCGTATCAGTGTACGTGCTACATCACACTATAGACAATTATTTTCGGTGATTTCTGAATTTATTATTGCAATTGGTTACTCGTTGTTACGATTAAATGTATATTAAACCCTAGTAGCAATGAGGGGTAAATACATAGTGGTAACATAGTATGTCTAATGTACTGTATTGATATGTATCATTTGGGGCACAAATGTGTCACAAAATATCCGCCAGGAACGTAACCCCTACTATTATCATAGGTCTTATGGGAATCTTTGTTTCGCTATACGTTGTTTCGTTATAAGTCGCATTTTTCTGGAGCGCATCTCCGACATATAGCGGGGTATTACTATATTCTATTGTCGAACAATAAAAAATCTTTCTTTGACCCGAAAACTCAATCCGAGTTATAAGCAGATAATGCGTGTATAATTATCATTCTGAATATAGGTTGATGGAAAACGTGTTAATTTATTCTACCGGAACAAGTTGCTTCCGCCTATTAAAAGATTAGCTGATTTAACGGGAATAAATAAATAAATAAACCAGGAAGCATAGATAATATCTTTGCACTGTTACAGGAAGAATATCGTTTCAAATAACAAGTTAGTCCTGCGCGTGAATATTACAATAACTGACAGAGTTTAATTAGAGTTTCTGGAGAGAATTAAAAATTAGATTTACGTCAGTTTAAAGGAAGCCTTTTCAACATATTTAACTTTCAATAAATCAGAAAAACCGAAATTAAAACTGCAAACTAAATGTACATATAGGATTAAAAATTCCAGCGTCGGTCGTTAAGATCATGGCCCTTCTTACACCTACAAGAATTCTATTTAAGCCGAAAAAAATACAATTATTCAATAGGTATTCGATGCCTGAAGATCTTATCGAGAAAAGATCAACGTAATTACCAAATGTTATAAAATAATTAGAAAAAGAATAACGCTAGGGTGAACTCAACGCGCGCACAATGTTCGACTCAGAATTATTTATCATTAGAAATGTTTTAATCAAACAAAAAAACTAAAATTTCGGTTATCGTTTTGGAATTAAAATAAGAAAATAATCGATTAACATCGTGAATATCTCATTTGTTTCTGGTTGATTACTGTTAGGCAGCGAATGGCAAACGAATTGGACAAGTCCTGCACGAGTGAATGGGGTGAATTAAAACTTTAAATTTTCAGCAAACGATATTCTTTTTGTCTTTTCAGCCCATCTATTATACATCAGTTTATTATTTTTTTAACCGCAGGTATTATCCAAAGCTTAGATCGGCGTTTGAAACTTCCAGTGACGCAAATGACGATGTTGAATATCAAACATGCTTGGTGTATGGGGAAATGTCAGTGTGACGTCATTAAACTATAAACCTTAAGGCTAATGAACCCATCCGTCGGGGTAACCTGAAAAAACTTGACACCATTACGAGTACTCTGCACGGGGATGAGAAATGTTCTCGGAAGAATGATTGCAATAGGCGAGCGACCATAAGAGGGTTTGAGTGAGAAAGAGTCTTGACTGCAGGGGTCACGTGTTTGAATCCCATCTACATCAAATATCATGGATTTCATCAATACTCGCCTACCTTATATGTCGCAACTATACAATATATGAATATATGAGTAAGTAATGTACTGCGCCATTCTAAACTGTTTAAGGCACGAGTCACGGAACATAAACAACGTGTGTTTTCGAAACAATTTTACCGTTCTACAGCATGAGAAAAAATATATAACATTTTTCCTGACGCGCTTTACTAGTATTATAGGATTAAATAGATCTTTCATTGATTTTAGAAACAACACTTAGTTAAAGTTAATTCCAAGGAAAATTTGATATTAGTGCATTTCATAGAGATATGCGGTTTCTTAGATCAATAATTGTGCTTTAAATAAATCACTGATTGTTTAAAAATTACGCTGTAATTAAAAACTTTGTTAAATGTTATGCAAATTTAAAACAAAATTAAAAACGAAGCCGGAAATACCGTTTTGCCTCTGAAAGTTGCACAATATAATGGTTATATTACAAAATTCTTCATCTAGAAATAATACTTCCTTTAACACAAACGGGATGCTCCAATTAGAAGTGTTATAACATTAACAGATGTAATGACAATCGCATAAGAGCATGCCGCCAGCATGATTCGAACACCCGACCCTTGTATTGGCAGTCAGACGCGCTGACCACACCTTTACCGTGTTTGACAATTAATTACTTCGGGAGACTATAAATGCCGATTGCTATTATCCACTGGCAAGAAGAAATTCGACACAGCGCAATTAAAATTATTCTAAGACACGCACACATGTATTACCTAAGCGTCTTTAATCAAACCCAGTGCGATTGAATTCCTAATAATTTTGTTTATCTTTTGAATGTGAATTTCGCTATAAACTGGTCATAAATATTTAACTAAACTAAACATAAATTCCTAATATTTACACTAATTTTTAAAACCATCCGTCTTCGAGCAACGATTTAGCTTCCAAAAGACGGCACCCTTAAAATAGAGATTTTGCATTCGGTCCATTCGTTTGATTTTGTCACGCACGTTATGAATTATAAATTCTCAAGTAGCTGAATACCTTGTGTTCCAAAGAAAGTGCTACAATTTTGAGTTTTGAAATCTCCTCACGGAAAACAACATGTAGGAATAACTTGTTTAATTTTCTAGCAGCTGGGTGCTTTAAGTTATAGCGCTGTTTTGCATTCCCTTAGGTCACGTACAGTAGCTCGAAAAGGTATAAATACAACTCGCGGCAGGAGTTCGCAAGAATAGTGCGGAAGCTTTGGTACATCACCAGTCGGTTGGGTGCACAGCGGGTGAGAGGCGATGGGCATCTCAGGTGCAGCGACGATGATGATGAGAGAAAGAGCAACGTCCTCTGATTCATGCAGATCACGCCACGGACGCGGTGAATCACACGCATACGCGTCCGAAGAATCCCTCGCTAATGACGATAGGCATGCCGGGAAGCGATTCGACGTGCATTCAATCGCCTCTTCATACCTTGGGAAGCATAAAAAAAAATTATTATTATTATTACTATAAATCGCTGGCGCCAACGTAGCACACGTAAGATCGTAAAAGAGATAAGAGACGAAAAAATCCGACAGGCGGTTCCGTAAACAACTTCGCGGTTAAATCTTCGAAAAAATCAGATAATTTCAACATTACTGTTTTTATCATTATGCCGTAAACTTTATAAATCTGTTTAGATTCTGCGATTTTACAGCAATATATTAGAGCAATTACGTCATCACAATGTCACAGAGTTACTCAATGCTAGTTTAATATCGCGGTATATTCAAAGGGGAAATTTATTAAATTCTACCTTACCTTAGTTCCAATGATTATCGTTGCACCCTTATAGACGAACTCGCAAACAGTTGCTTTCCTTCAAGTGTCTATCAACGACTGCTTTTAACTTCTTACAGGACCTACTATAAAGGCGACGTCAATGAAACCGTTTATTTAGATTATCAATGAAGAGAAGATAACAATAACGTTTTTCTTTCGTCTATTTAAAGGTTTAATTGGCCTTAAATGAATCGGAGGCAACAATGAGAGTCTCCTTGACAACGCCCGGAATGAGTACGAAAAATCCGCAAAATTTCGAAAAAGAATGCGTATTTCTGAAAAATTCGACCGTATAACGTGAAAGCATCGCAAGAATAAGATAGTATAGAGCTTTATCCGTCGAATAAAGCGGAAAAGAAAAAACTCGGTCCATATTTAGGTATTTTAATGAATGAAGGAAGAAAACCTTGCACTCAGAAAAATCGAAAATCCCGTGTAAACTTATGGAAAAATAGAATTGTCTCCTGGATTAGAACCCGGGACACTTTAGCAAACGAAGCCAGTAGAAACAAAACGCCGTTTACCGCATATCTTTTCGACGAACGGTTCTCGAGAAATACGCGAGGCTTCATACGCACGGACGTGCATAATATATAGGATAATTTAATAAATTTCCAATTAAACATTTGCGAGTCTGGCGACACGGGGGGGGGGGGGAAGGGAGGGGCACGTGCCCCCCTTGGATCCGCCACTGCTTTCAGTAGTCATCGAAGGGAGCTTAACATCGTAAAAAAAACGTTAACGTTACGGAGGAATACAGTTTCCGCGATACGACCAGAGTGAAACGCTGACTTGCGCTCTTTTGATCGCTCATGTAAGGTTCAGGAAAATATACACTCTGTAAACAAGGAAGAAGGATCGCCTTCGCTAGAAACGGTCCGCGGAGATAATGCAAAGATATCAGCGAGAGGTCGAAGAAGATTATCCCCTAAAGCTTTTAGAGTCATTCGGAGTTTCGAATAGACATTCACGGTGCAGTGTCACCGAAGGTCACGCGCAATTGGATGAAAGTGGGTTATCGATGCAAGTTTAATCGTGATATTTCGTCATCACTAAAAATTAGTTATCAAAAAACCTTATGATTGTAATCCGATTGATGTTCAAGATAACTCATTTTAAAATTTATTTTGTACAATAAAACAGTGTGGCAGCAAGGAAGATCAGCGCACGGGGCAAGACTGAAAAATACCGCCCACGAATTTTAGCGTACATAATCTCACTTTTTGCAACTGTGTTCCATATAATGAGAATGTTAAATCTATGACAAATTAGAAGTGGAAAGAGAGCTATTAAAATATGAAGAAGATTGCGGAAAGTAGGAGTATGCGGAGAACCAGGTTTAACCAAAAATAATCACGGACCTGCCTAAGGAGAGACCACCTATGACGATGATGGTACCAAAATTGCAATTAAAAAGGTTATGTAGTTCTGCCGTTTTGATGGTTCGCGATTCATTCATTTTGACCAAACTTTGCCGTTCCCGACGCAGACTCGAAGGTTCGCGAATTGCGATCTAATTTGAAATGGCTACGTGCTGGTGTAAGAATCGTCAAAAGTTGTTTAACTAATTCAAAGGCATGTTTCTACATTCTACAAATGAAAATTTTCGTCGTAACAAAAAAAGGGACATAAGCCTCAGTAAGTACATATTTAATGTGGATGAGACTGGGTTATTTTGGAAAAGGATTTACCAGTTCTCATCTCAATCCCTTATTCTTCTGTGTTCAATCTAAAGATTGGTTGGCAGCAGTTCTCCACGCTGTCCGGTCCTCGGCCAATCGCTTCATTCTGTCATAAGTTTCACATCCCATATCATCCATTATCTGTTTAATGTACCCCAGCCTTGGTCTGCCCCGGCAGTATCTTCCCTCCACTGTGCCTTCTAGAATGGTCTTTATCAGCCCTTCTCGCCTCAAAATGTGTCCGATCCATATGTCTCTCCTCTTCTGCAACATTTTCCATAATCCCGGTCTCTCCTCTATCCTCCTCAGCACCTCCTCGTTTGTCACCCTGTCCACCCAGGGAATCTTTAACATCCTTCGATAGCACCACATCTCGAATGCCTCTATTCGCTTCTGCTCAGCTACCCCGAGCGTCCAGGTCTCACTGCTATACAGTAGGACACTCCACACAAAGGTCTTCACTATGTCCTTCCTTAGCTCCTTGCTGATGTTGTTGGATGTGAAGAGTTTCCTCTTTTTATTAAAAGCCGCTTTTGCCTGGTTTATCCTGCTCTTCACTTCTCTTTTACTTCTTCCATCCGATGTTATCTTGCTTCCCAGATAGGTAAATTCTTCAACATTCTCCAGTGGTTCACCCTCCAACATGCCCTGGGCTTGTGTATCGTGTCTACTCACCACGAGGATCTTTGACTTTCCTCTGTTGATCTTCATGCTGTACCTGGCACTAAGGGTGGCCTCCATCTCAGCCAGTGCAGCCATCAACTCCTGCTCTCAATCCCAAACAATGTTAAAACGCAACTTGTAGAAATTAATAGTGGGTTAATAAACCATACCTGCTAGAATTTTTCACAAAAAGCGATTAAGAAAAATAATAGGCTTCGTTTTGCTTATCCCAGTCCCTAACCCACGATATTGCAGATATTTGCATCAGAAGACTTTAATGATGAATTATTACATCTACAAAATACCCTGTTGGTGTTGTGACACCTCCTGCCAAACGCTTCTGGCGGCTTGCAGGGTACTGATGTAAATGTAAATGAATATGCACCTTCCACGATAGATTACGACAAATGGAGACCCTAAATATTTAACCTATTTTGCAGATTGGATATTCAATCTATCAATTCTGTACTCCGAGTCTAATTCATTGTTCTTGCTCTTCCAGAAACTCAAAAGGGAACATTTACTGTGTTTAATTTCGATTTGCCAATCTTGACACCATGCTGAAAGGGCGTAATTAAGAGCCAAAGTTACGTAGGACCACACTGACAAGATTCGAGAAATTGTTTCTAGAACCGACAGATACAAGGGATCCTTCTTGCCTAAGATGATAAGAGACCACAATAGGAGAATAATATGATAGGTCGGAGATAATTTCCCCCTGCCACACACCAATTACGGCGGCTTGCTTGCGGTGTATTTATTCAGATTTCCCATTTAATCAAGGCCATGCCGTTCGAGGAACAATAAGTATTCATAAAAGTGTTTAGTAAACCAAAATAACGTTTCGGCTGCAAATTATGTCAATTCTCCTGCTGTCGATTTAAAAAGGCACAAAAATATCGATATCTGAAGTTGTCGCTGAAATCTGTCATAAGGAGACAGAAGAAATTGAGATTTTTCGCGATCTCTATTTTATCCTAATTTATGAACGACTATCCAATTAATCGTTATTTTTGGGCATAGTAATTTAAACATCCTAACATTTTCAGCATATTCCTGACAATTGATTAATTAAGTGCAACTCGACCGGTTTTACAGTGGGAGCGAGACTACCAATAATATTTTGCCGGGCGCCCCTCTGCGCCACTGAACCTCAATAAGACAACTTTTGAACGCCAAACCATGAATTTTCGGCCAACTTCCGCACGGTTTATTATCCAATAATCTCATCAAAGCACGAGATCCACGTTCGAATTCCAGCACGGCAACGCAGCCGAATCTGTAGCAGCAAATGAGCTATCGATCGTGAAAGGTCTCTTCCTCCAAAGACGATTTCGACGAATAGAAAAACCGGTCATTAAAGGCAGGAAAGTCTCGACCGTTCTCTCTTCCGATGACGCACGCAGGACCTGGTTACCTGCGTCCGCGAGAGTACGTTGGGTCTTCCCCACAGAGGACACGGCTTGACGGACGAAGGTGATGACGTCAAGGACCATGAGTGGGAATTGGATTCGCACGGGGGGCAAAACGAATTAGAGAGCCTCCCTAAGCGGCTTTCGCCGCGGGGTCTGGACGAAGACGTCAATCGTCCCGTCCTTTTAACAAAGGCTTTAGCAAGGGAAAATATATGGAACGCGGATAAAGTGCGTTGCGACGCGTGCTTGCGTGATTTCGGGCGCAGGTATGATATTTTTAGAGGCGAGTGGGTGGGTGTCGCGCAAATGGATGAACGCCCGTGACCCTCCACGCGCGTCATACTGGAGGAAAATGGTGAATCGGACACTCATCGTCATTCGTGAATTTTATCCGATGTAAGAAGCATGACACGGCAAAATCGGCCGAATTAATAACTCGGGGTAACATTTTCCTGCGAGACCTAAACGAATGATGCAATTATATCGACGAATATATAGGGGAAACCCTTTTACCTTGGGTCGGATTTTTTGTATACTTCATAAGAGCCGGGAATAGATATTTTGGCGCCCGGGGCAAAGAACGTGAATCGCGCCCGTATCTTACGACACGTAAAAAATAATAATTCTAATTACTCTCTACCCCTCGTCGCCAATCTCACTTGATCACGTCATTTCAATAAATTTTATTGTTGTAAATATATGTTTACATAAAATACATATACATATAATCACAATTTTGGCGCCCCCTTTTATGATGCGCCCGGGGCAAGAGCCCCGCTCGACCCATCCTCGTCCCGGACCTGCTTCATTACTTCGTTACCTTTAGTGTTTTTGAAGATTTTCATTTCGTTACGTTTGTCAAAATCTTTTCTTTTCACATGATCTTTTGTGTTAGTTTCAAGTTATTCCTTGAGTATTAAAAATTGATTTTTTTTAAACATGTCAAATGGCCCTAGGTACAATGTACCCTTGTACCTCGGGCCACACTATATTGTACCTTGGGCCACAAACGACACTAGGAAATAACAACTTGAAAAGTCATAAGGGATGAAGTAAACAAAGAAAATGTATGATAGAAAACATATTTATCATGTAAAAAGAAATATTTATGAAAATACAACTTATAATGGATATCATAAACTTAATTTGTAAAGTATGATAATGATGATAGACACTGTTTTTGGCAATCTAGTAAACGTTAAATCCAACAAAAGATACAGGGAATGACATGCCACACCTTCTTCCTTTGATCGGTTGTGGAAGGAAAATGACAATATCTTCTGTTGAAATCTCACATTGGCCTTCCTCATGAGGCCATACAAAAGTACAACTATTCTTAACTCTTCTTGCAAATTTAACTGATTGATGTAATGTAACCCAAATAATGCTTTCCAGTTTTCTTCGTAGACACCAACACCCATTCATCTTGTTGGATTGGTACCGGTAAGTCATCAAACAACCTGTCTTCCATATTAGTTTCTTTCTCATCTTCTTCGTTCTGCCGAATCAATTCACCGATGGTAATGATGCTTTCTTTATCAGATAAAAAAGAGGCGTAGTCATCTTCTGAACTTGAATCAATTGTAACTTTCTTTCTTTTTTCCTTCTTGTTTTGTTTTCCTTCAAAGATGCTTCTTGTAATGCTAGATGACACTCTCTGTGGTATTTTCGAAACTTTTTTTCTTGGATGCCTGAGCTTCAATTTCATTTTTTTCAGGAGTGTCTGTCAACACTCTAGATTTGCCAGGCTTATGGCCTGTGTTATTCAGTTTCCTAGGTCCAGCTTATGGCTAGTATGAGGCAGAAATGTCAACATTATAATACCGCTGTCTCTAGCTTTATTGATAGCCTCAATTTTCACATGGCTTTCATGGTTGTCTAAGATCAAAAGCACTTTTTCATTCTTACTTGGCTTTACATGGTTGATTAAGTGGTCCAAAAACTCAATAAATTTCTCTTCATTTGACCATCCACTAGGATGACAAGTCCCGTAGGTACCAGAGAGGGCTCCATGCAACTTGTGACTCTTGAAATTAACCCTTGGGAAAATCAAAACTGGAGGCACAGTGTTTCCTAAGGCATTAATACATCCAATGATAGTGACATTCATACATCTTTCCCCAGATGTTATCCCACCAACCTGCTTACTACCTTTAGTAGCGATGACTTTGGGAAAATTGTGAACTGTCGAAATTCCACTCTCATCCATATTATATATTCTTTCTGGTCCAAGTTCATTGTTCTGCAAAACATTGGCATATTTTTCAAAAAACATCTTAACTATAGCCTTATTAAATCCTGTTGCCTTAGTGAGACTCATAGACTGGGACTTCCTTAGCGACACTTCCTTGTTGCGCTTCAAGAAATCAGTGAGCCACTGTACACCAGCTCTGCCATTAACATCCCAGGAAGGTGGATATATTTTGGAATTCTGTTTCGCATATTGGTAGGCTAATTCCATAATCTCTCTCCTTGAGAGACCATAGTGCATATTATTCGCCGTGATTAAATATTTCACTAGACTCTCTTCCTCTTCACGGTTAAAAACCATCCATACTGCAGAGTTGGTTTTGTATGAAAACTCAACATTTCCACTATTTTTGTGAGCATCTAAATGTGTTTGCAGTATCGTTCAGGACACATTAAACTGCTTAGCAGCTGCTCGGACAGATTTCTTGTTAGTAAGAACTGCTTTCATGGCTGCACCCAGACTGTCCTCTGATACTTTGGGCCTTTTATGCCTCTCTATACTTCTTGGCATTTACAAAGATAAGATATATTTACAGTAATCAGGGATGGTGCTATCTTGGTTAGGTAAATAAATATAGCACATTGTTGCCTTGACCCAAAGTACAAGATATTGTATGTACCTCGGACCAGCCCAAGGTACAAGGCATATAGGTGGCCCTAGGTACAAGGGCATGCCATTTTCTTTTAATTTATGTTTAAAACTTGGAAAGAATGCAGATGTTACTTAGCTGGTTAATTAGTTATATACTAAAAATTATGATGAATACAGTGCACCTATTATTAAACAGGAATTTTTCTTACCTTTTTGTAGAAAAAATAAGATGTAAGTGGTTAAAAATTTACTTTTGGCACTTAAAAACACGTTGAGCAAAATATTCACTGTGGAAACAGCTGGAAGAATCCCAACTAGCTGGAAATGATGACAGCGGGACATCCAACCTTAGTCAAACACAACAATGAATTTCCCTCTGTAATTAGTTTAGAAACCACCACTGACCCAAGGTACAAGGTGGCCCAAGGTACAAGGGTTACCCCTACATTTTCCAATGCTAAAATATATTATTAAAAATAAAAGAATGTTCACTCACTTGCACCCATCTACTAAAGTGAAAAACATCTCAAAATTGATGAAAGGCCGCAATAAGGGAAAAATTTTAATCTGAAATTGCTACCAATGATTAGCTGTGCGATATTTCATAGAATTTAATCTTCCAGTATCACTGCAACATATGTAATTCAGTTACAAGTAAGAATTGATAACTGTTTTCCTCGCCATGAAGCCGTAATCTTCGAGGCCTCTTTATTCAATAGCAAACTCTTCTAATAATTCAGTTGAGCAAAACCTTTAAATTGTTTATTTACAAGTATTCTATTTTATGGGGCAAAAATGTTAATTTGGAATTATGGTTATTGGTGCATCCAGGGAAGGGAAGAAGAGACTCACTGACTTGAGTTGGCCTTCTTCCAAGATGGATGTTTTTTTACATTAATAAAAATATAGTTTTACGACTACCATAATTAATTTTTCCTCAGAGATGTCGGTGATCATGGATTAGATCTGGTCCACCAAATCGTTATATTCTCCACATCTTCCTCAATTTTCTCATATTCCTATTCAATCTTCAAGTCTTTAAATGATTGAATCCCACTCATTCATCTTACCCTTATCGCCTTCAAATTTTCCTTAAAGCATGAAACCACAAAGTCTTTTATCAGGAAAATCCCAAACCAGTTGAACTTCCCAATTTATATATAAGCATAAAAATTTATTTAAACAAATACACATTTAATTTGTTTTATAAATTGTGCCAAATATATAGCAATTAATAATATGTATTGCTTTTATTCTTGCATAGCATTTTTATTGTACTAGGTAATAGCCCGTCATATGACGGGTTGAAATAAATCAACAAGTTAGAAAAGTGTACAGCGTATCACAAATAGGTGCGTTTCGTGCAATGGAGTATTTGAAAGAAATGATATACGTGTACATAAGGGAAATGGTGTTTTAAAGTTCTATTCTTCATCACAAATACTCCATTTTCTTCCAATTTAAAAATATTGCATGCACATGTAAGGAAATCAAATGTATTTTTGTAAGATTGTATATGTTAGCAACAATGATGAAGAAACCATGTAAGAAATATTCTAAGTTCAGCTCAAATGATGACATTCTTGTATGATTTTCTTGATAACGGCAACTCGTACGATAAAAATGTATACGAAAAGAAATACTTTGCTGGTTCTACAAATCTTATCTGAAAAAACAGTAGAAATGAGACATTTAAATGTTTACTTCATTTCAATCGATATTAATTTGATCCAAGTCAAACACAAAAAATTAAAAATACAGTAAAGCCTGCATGAGGCGAAACCTCAAGGGACCGGCCTATTTTTCCATCTTTCGCAGGTTTTCTGCCTTATACAGGTTAAAATAATTTACTCAACTTTTTCTTCTTGGTAGATTTTAATTAGAAAATGGGAGTTTTTCTAAGTTTCGGTGGAAAAAAAAGCTTTAAAATCACAACCAATCGATATAGACAATAAATTAGAACGTAAATTTGAAATTGCATGCATGCACAATCCTGAATTTATTATAAATTATCTCCTGTAAAAAATCCTACAAATTTTTTTTGGCATTTTCATTTTTTTATAATCTTCCCCACTCTGATCATCGTCTGAATTGGGAACTATTTCATTGCTTTATAATTCTACCGCAGTTTTCAAGCCAATTTCATCAATCTCTGTGAAAACACTTTCGTCAATATTCACAAAATTTTTTGCACTTGCGTGTCCAGCACATGACTTTCTCCATACAGAGTAATAAATATGATTGCTCTTCAGATCAACATCCTCAAGAGTAATTACACTTGTGAATAGTTATTAAGAACTGAATAATTTTCACAATGAAAAAACAATAAATCGAGAACATAGCCAGAACATACTCAGAGGACCTCAAATGTGATCTTCCGTTGAAATCTCAAAATGGATTCATTTCACGAATACAATACTTTCTCCTATACCACATATGGAGTATGTAATAACTAAAGAAATACAAACTGAAAAACACTCAGTGCCTGTGACTTATATAATGACTAAGCTGGTTGTCATCAAAAAAGAATTAGGTAGTATTAGAAAGCAGCTTCTCTCTTTTCTTTCCATATTTTATTTACTAATTTCAGTTCATATGGAGAAAATTGGAGCCATAGTAAGTAGCAGAGGGAATAAACAATTACCTGCAGATCTTCTCCTGCTCATCTCTTGTGTAACACGTCACTTCCCCTTCTTTTGACAGACTTTGAAAATTCTGTATAAGACCAGATTCTGATGTCATGGGAGCATCTAGTCAAGCTGGACATACTTGTTAATGATCCTGGGATGGAAATTCTGAATGTCATACAAGTAAAAGAGCATCATTAACACAAGAATTTAAAAAAAATTTAAACACTTAAAAAAATATTTTTTATTTACTGCAAATGAAATTCTACATATCCTTTTAGTTTTCTAAAAGAAGCACCTTGTTAACTTAAATAAAGGCCATAATTTTAATGAACACAAGACCATAGAATTTACTAGCACACTGTCGTATTCTTCAGTATAACCTGGAACTCGTTTTTGATTCTGGTCAAGTTGTCTTTATCAAGATTAGTTACAAAAACATTCACTCAAATTACAGTTGGACAAGAGAACACGATTTCAAATATCGTGTTCAAAGAAGTGCTACAATCAAGTCAATGAATTTATTTCATTTTTTATTTCTTTTCTCCTCTTCACACCTTTCTCTCGACCCACACGAGAGATTACTAACAAGCCCGTGAAGCAGGCAAGAAGGCATAGCATGTGGAGGCGAGCAAAGCAAGTAGGGGCTGAACCCCTAGTTTATATTATGAGCAAATATGGGACTATGCCTTCACCCCAGTGGCGGATCCAAGGGGGGGGCTCCCTCCTTGGATAACCCCATTGCGCTCCACTGGGCGCTTTCTTAAATTCATTCCATGCAAAAATCCTCAATCATACGCAGCAGATTAAATCTGTATAGCAAGAGAAAGGAGTCTAACAGGGGTAGGGATTTTCAAAATATAGGGCAGTTGGGAGGGACAGATTTGATAGGTGGAGGGGCGATCGCCCCCCCCTTGATAAGTTTCTGGATCTGACCTTGCTTCATCCCCTAGCTTAAAACACTCACCAGCTATGCCATCTAGCCCCTTAGATTTATGCTTTGTAATACTTTTAAGTCCACGTAATAAGTATATCTCAATCACTAATTTGCATGTCCCTGAATATGTTCTCCCTTAAGAGAGGTGCTATCATGTAATCTGGAGAACCAGAGCTTAAATTCTTCTGCTTTGGAAGTATTATCCTTCAATTCTAACCCATTAATTTTAATTACTATATTAGTTAGCTCGTCAGAACTCCTGCAACTTCTTATACATTGAAATATATTTTCCCAACCACCCTCCTTTAAGGAATATGATAAGAATTTTTCTTTGGATTTTACCTTTTTGTATGATAATTCCTTCCAGGTTCTCTTCTACCTTTCTGAATAAGATTCACCCAAACGCTTTTTTCGGTAGAGCCTTCTAGTTTTCCTTTTTATCCTACTTATGTTGCTATTATAATGATCAGTCTGGATTCCTTTTCAAAATCATACTTGGAACATAATTTTCAAAACCCTGAGAAAGCATTCTTTTAAAATTTTTCCAAATAGCATTTACACTTTCCCTCTTACTGAACCATTCAATGAATTCTCTTGACAAATAGGCAGGAAAACCCAAAGTTTTTAATAAGAATGGCAATTTTGATTTAAACAGTTCCAAATTAAATATTGTTCCTCTCAGTATTTCTACACAGATTCAATGTGTGATATTGCACAATTTATAATCAACCTTTTAGCTTGAAATCAAAGTGGTTGATTATTATCTTTATTTTTCATTTGTTTTTAATAATGCTGTAATTATTTCCAGGTGGCAAAAGAGAAAATTGTCTTTTGACGAAAGAGGCATGCATAGAATTTTGCGAGGGAGTAGGAGGATGAGTTGGAACCTTGACTTCAAGTTGCCATCTCTGATACAATTCTGTAAAACCTTGAGAATAACTTAGTTATACTGAATCCAGTGGAATAGACTAAAAAATGTCATCAACATTTTCATTCTGTGGCAGACAAATGAAAATTTTACATATATAATTGAATATTGAAACAATTTTCATGCAATATTTTCTATATAAAATTTTTGGTTGGAGCCAAGTATTGTATATCATAAATATTTACACCAAAACTCCATTATTCTAATAACATAGCATAGGGGCATTTATGTACTATATGATGGTCCTAATATATACATGTAAAGTATGTTACATAATTAACATGGAATGGAATCCCATTGTTGAACCAAGGTTAAACAAATTCTGCTCATCATGACATCTTGCCACTAGGGATTGCAATCCCGGAGGAATTTCACAATCTCAGGATTTCGGGATTCTAAATTTCCAATCCCGGGATCCCGATCCTGTTTTATTAAATTTTATAAAAATATTAAAACCATGGTTTTAGCTACAGAAACTAATGTTTTATTTATCCCATTTCCATAATGCATATAAACTGCTTCACTGTAATAAGTGACGGTAGAAGACAGCAACACAGGTGAAACAATAATAATAAAACATACTATTATCTTATAAAACGCCAGTGGTTTTACTGTATGCTACTATACGAAAACGAATTCAATTTACACTTTTACTGTATAATCAGGTGCACTTATAAAGCACAAGGGATGTACAGCGACGAAGATGTTGGGCTGAGCAACACCAAAGAATGCCACCAACCAGCCGTAACAAGCATTCTATCGTAAATGTGAGCAAAGCGTTTGATAGAGTAGTTCCTTTTGTTTATACAGACATGCCCGGCCAATCTTTCTCCAACCGGCATAAGAGTGAAAATATTTTCAACTCACTAGAGCTGGAGCAGATTTTCTACTATGAAGTGCGATGCTATGGGAACCCAGTGAGAAAGAAAAATGAAAAAAATACTACATTATATTCACAGGCATCTCAGAGCCACATAACCAATAAAGAAGATACGAATTCATAAGGAGTATATGAAAGATGCAGCACTTGAGCTCAAGAGCTGAAAGAAATATTAAACTGCCCCAGAGTGGTACTATGGGAACTCGAGGGTAAAGTTAGAATATACCTTGAAGTTCCATTACCTTCAAGTCACATTTGAAACATAAATTCAACTTTCCCTACCACATAAAGATAAAATTCTGACATTTAAATAAGAACAAGTGTTTATTCTCTTAGTTGTATTTATGTTTGTAAGCCAGAATATAATACATTGTGAATTTATCAAATGGTCCCCAAATAAAAACAGCAAAATGTAATTTGTCAATTTCAAAGAATAATTCCTAATGAATCTTAATGATATCTATGAGGGGCTTTTTCTATTAAATTGTGTTTATAATCAACTGTGGCTTTTTGTTAAAAATGCAAGAAAAATAATAGCGACTGACTGATATGGGTGTTACCCAACTACTTTATCATGGAGGTTGAAAAACAGTGCCTTAGTAAAAAGCAATAAGATCTATGCTGAGGTTATAAATTTTTTTGGGTTATCCCAGGTAAATTTTGCGTTAAATGCCATCGTTTCCTCTCCTTTGCCAGAGACTTCTTCAGGCACCCGAAAAAGCTTCAACCAAATAATAAGATCTACTTTTGAACATATTTTTTAGCAGCTTATGGTTTATTTAGGATTAAAATTAATATAGCATCTTTGTTATCAGCCCATTTTTTGGCAGTCTCCCAGAAAAAGGTTCACCACACTTTGAAAAATATTGGTCTACAGCAGGGATTTTTAAACTTTTTTCTATGCCCAATCATAATAAAAAATGTTATTCGTGGCCCATAAAGATGATACCTTATAAAACACAGTTAAAGAAGAATACCTAAGGATGTATTTAAAATCAAAACGGTACAATTTAATAACCAGAAAATCCCATTAGTTGATTTTTATTATCTTGGTAACATTTTAGCCTAGATTTTGCATTAAAATATCTTGGATTGACCCTTCTTTGAGGCCCTTACTGAACATTTTGCAGCCTACCGTTGGGCCGCCGCCCATACTTTGAAAAACCCTGGTCTATAGGGTCCACATAACAAGCTAAGATCTTGATTCTATGAAAAAAAATGCTCATTCAAAACCACTCTAATTCATATAACGGTAATGTACTCAAGCCACTTTCCAGCAATTCAGCACTTATTCCATCTGCAAGTGCCCAAAAAATATGCGGCGTGCAAATGCAAGAACTGGCTATTATTAAATCTGGATTGTTTAATGGCTAAAGAGGAATCAAGTTTCCTCTTTTTTGGGGGGAAGTGAAAAATGACCGATTGGTTCGAAATCTCAAGGTAAATCATAACGTTCAATGACCATGGAAAATACCAAAAATCAAGAGGGAATACCTGGGTTTTCGATGAACGAGAATTGAGAAATACAAAACAATCGTCTATTTTATACTCAGGAAAACCTCACAAGTGTAGAGCTCACCTATCAATGAGGCCACACTAAATTTAACAGGAATAAACCTCCATCACATATATTGTTCAAGTCGCAGTCAACATATGCAGCAAGTTTTTAGAGTAATTTTCATGTGTGTTAGGGCAAATACTCATATGGCTGCATTTTTATGTTGAATTTTTTCAATGTGCACCAATGAATTAAGGTGATGCCAAAGTGGAAAGTTAGCTAACGTCAGCATCTTCAATGAATTTATATCACACGAGGTTAAGTTAACCTTTACACCTCCCCCACTTCACTCTAATTGGGAAAGAGCTCTTAGACAACTAAATTCCCATTGCTTTTATGTTTGACTGCTGGCTTTAACTATACATCGAGTGTACACTGCTTCTGTTTGTAGTTCATTTCTTTGTTATATAGTACATTATTTATTTTAGTAAAATATTCATATTTAGTATTGATTTTTGGATCAGTTAGTTTATTTATAAACATTTCCTTTCTTTTTTGTACTGAGAGAATGAGCATGCAAGGAATCTGGAAGAGAATATTTAAGGTGCAAGTGAACTCCCAGTAGTCCGGCACTTGGTTAATTTCATTTTTAATCAAGTACCTATTACAAGTTAACATTGTGGTAGTGATGAACATAAAACTGTTGAAGCAAGATGATGTTTTCTACTCTCTTTCTGGTGTCATCCAACACTTAATCGATACTCTTCTTAAACAATTTCATCACAGTAGTAACATGAGTTATTTTGCTTTGTTTCAGATTATACGCTTACCTGAATTAATTCTTCATAACATTCAAGTCTTTTCAGTTTTATACTCTTCACCTATTTGAAAAAAGATGCATCATTTAACATGTGATAATGCAATAAAACTTGGTACAATTTTAAAATTCATCAAAAAATCCTAATAGCATTAACATATCATTAAATTACAGAAAAATTAAAACTAAAGAAATGTTTAAAATACATTGGCCAATTGGAGAAAAATATTTTTATTTTATACATCTAGTGTATAACTGTTATGCTTAGAATTTGAATGTAGATATTTACACGGCACAGGTTCACACATTAAGCAGCAGTACATTGTTCATTCTCCTTTATTCTTTGGGAAGCATGTCAAAATATGCACCCTGCAATAAATCTTCCTTTTTAACCCCTAATTTAACCATCAAGGAATATGCAATCTCTTGCCCATCTTCAGCAGTTTGGTCATCATTGAGAACAACCTGCAGAATCAACACAAAAGAATAATTTCATTGGAATAATTCATAAGATCGAGTTACACATTACACCACTTAATTTCAACCTCTCATTGGAACTTTCGAATATTAAATAGAATAAAATTTCCAAATTTCATTATGCCAAATAAAAGATCAAGAGCAAAGAAAATTTATGGAATTATTCATTAATATACAAGTTTACATTTGGCTCCAGTGGCAATTTCAAGATGCACTCTACCTTGTAGAAGGCATGCTTCTGACATCCAGCATGAGGGCATGGAAGTCTTTCCAGTAAAATAATTTATTGTTGGACTTTTACATGAAACTTTGATAAACAAATTCTCAGGGTTACAACAAACCAATATCTTTTGTATTTTATGGGAGTATATTTGTAAAGTTTACAAAATAACCAGTATGCATTCTTTGTAAGTAATCCATGAATACATAAAATTGAACTTTGACTAATATTATTTTCTTAAAATAAAATGTCAATAAATTCTTCACTTCAAATCTACAACAGAATAATTAAAATTAATTAATCAAAGAGAAGTATATATTTTAATGTCATTATGGGATTAACGGTATGTAGGTCAGGGAAACTGATACCTCAATTTGAGGGTAAAATAGTGATAATTTATGCATTAAATTGCAGGTAACGCATCATAGCTTGAATAAAAGAAATTCAGTCAAAGCATTTCATCTAGTTTAATAAATCAATTAAAAATAAATACATCATAAAATTACAACTAATTCATATCTCACCACTTTTTAAGGTATTACATTTAATCATAATTTCAACTCACATGATATTTTTGAATAAATGAAATTACTTCACACAAACTTTTGCTTACACAATGAATGAAATAAAATTTTATTTCCTTCATTGTGCAGCAAAAACTTGTGTGAAGTAATTCCTAATGGAGCCACCAACAGAATGATTGAAATAAAATTTTATATCATTCATTGTTTGGTGGCTCCATTAGGAATTAGGTGTTGTTAAATGGTAGGCAGCTAAGACAACTAAAAAGTAGATGCTTACAATCAATAACTGCTGAAACTTAATTACTTCCATGCATGCAATTATCCATAACATGAAAGTTAATTACATTGGATAAAATTTAAATAATAGTTAATAAAAAGTGCAATTGAAATATATTATTTACTACTTAGATGGAAAATAGTGGTATAATATTTTTCGATAATGAATGCATTTTCAATATATATGGGTGAATATAAAAACCTATTACGTTAATGTATAAACTACTGCAGATTTATCTATATGTATGTACCTACGCTTAATAGCGAACTCATCAGAGAATACTTTTGTACCTCAAGTTCCATGAAGTTCCCAAGTCCTTCAACACAGTCCACATGAACACGCGTCTGCTCGACCATCAAAAGTTGCCTTTTCTTTTTTACGACCCCTCTTTCTCCTAAAGCTTTTGCTAAAACTTCTTTCAGACCGGAAACATTGCCTGCAGCTATTGGGCATTTGTTGTAATCACATAGTTTAGGACCATCTATATCAGGTCGATCATAATAAATAAGGGTGGAATCCTGACCCTGAAATTATAAGATTATTGAGGGAAAAAAGTTCTCCCCGAGATAAGATAGCCTCCCCTGAATTAAAATATACGAAAAAGAAACAGGTTATTAATGTCAAAGTAACTTGTTGATATCTACAGCGTTTTGTAAAAAACGCAGTTTTATAATAAATACAGCCGATATCATTAAAATATAACGGAAACAAGAAGAATACTCACTTTTTCACTTCTAAGTTTTAGACGCCCATTTGGAATCTGATAAAATACATCTTCCTGATCAAGTAACATAGGCTTTTCATGACTTAGCGTATTTGCTTTTTCCAACAGTCCTTCGACATCATGAACTCTTGCTTTAATTTCAACATTTCTGGGCATACTTAATTCCGTAATTTACCGGCTATTAACATTCGCCCTCTGCGTGCACTATCAAATATTACAGTTTTTTGGTAGATAGTGAGAAATTGGTCATTTCCAAAATGTAGGTAACTTTAAAAATATTTTTACTAATTCTAGATGTATAAGTTTTTATTTTAACATATTTTTATATTGAAAGAGATTTTTAAATATGTTATTAATCTAGCGGGAAATTTTCGAAAATTAAATTAAAATGATTGGACTAATTCGACAAACAACAGATAGCAGCACTATGTGTCAAAATTGAAATTTATTACAATTTTTTGGTTATTCTAAACATTTTTGGACCAAAAAAGTCGTTTAATAATAATAATAATAATTTATTTAGTACAAACAGGTTTCCCCAATTACTTATCCTATAATAAAAGGGCGCCACAGCCATAAAACAATGATAATAACAATTACATTAAAATAAACACTAAGCAAATGGTATTAAAATAATATAACAGCAAAGCGTTATCGTCTATTGAAAAATTTCATAGGCTTTCTTTTTTAATGTGTCGTTAAAAAAGTAGATAGAACAAGTAAGTTCATCGGCAACTTTGATTAGGAATGGTCGAATATTTGTGAATATTTTTTTTTTGAGAAAGGCACAGCGAGAAGAGGCATATGCAAGGACAAGTAGTCCAACTAAAAATCTCGAGTCAATGACACCATTTAACACGTTGTGAACAAAGGAGACATGATAAACTTTTCGTCGCCACAAGGGATGAATTCCAAACAGTTTTCATAAGTCATTGTAGACATCCCTGTTGTAAACAACATTTTCCTTGTAGCACAACCACTTAATAAACCGTTTTTGCACTCTTTCAACAGCAGCGATTTTGGTTTTGTGCACCGGGTTCCAAATAACACATACATATTCTAAGGTCGGACGAACTAAGGTTGTGTAAAACCATATTATGGTAGAAAGGGAGAAATTGTTAAATGAGTTACTTTTGATGAAACCCAGAAGTCTAAATGCGCGGGAGCATATCTCCCTGAGATATGCTTAAGTATTAATATTACCCTCACTAAGATAAACACGATTAAGTAGATTTATTGGCGTTGATTTATTTGTAGTGGCCGAATTTCTAACCCGAATCAGTACAAGGAGCATCAAAAGCAAATTCGGAAATAGGATAAGGGTAAAAGACAAAAATTAGAACAAGCTGCTTTTGCTGAAAGTTTTAGTATAAACTTTATAACTTAGAAAAATATTTGCTTCAGTTCTACGAATATTCTTTTGTTAAACTGAACATTCCATATAAAAAATAGCTTTGGAATCTATATGATTAGAAAACTGGCATCAATAGTGTCTGTCACTACCCTAATTTCATTATATTATGCTAAAGTACATTCTCATCTTTCATATGCTATAATGTTTTGGAGAAATCCCAACCTATCTGGTGAAGTTTTCTCATTGCAAAAGCAGTCCATAAAATCTCCTTTTGTAGACCAGGTAAACCCCTATTCTTCTCCCTTAACATCCTTACCCTCCTCTCCTTTAAGTTCTAAGAATGGTGTAATTGTAACTTCAAAGAATTATTTTATCAGTAATATTTTAACATTCATAAATTATAAGTAGACTTTTAAATTTTGTTTTAAAACTTTCTTTTGTGAAAAGGGTATTGAAAAAATGAATGGTGACAATTCCGATGATCGCCCAGCCCAAATGGATGAATGTAAATTTCTAATATCAGGGAAAAGACATTCCCACAACCAAAGAAAAGATTTTGCACATTTAAAGAATTCCAAATTATTCATTGTGGACTGCAAAAATCTGTTCGTTTCACTGCAAAATGCATTTTATCCTTCTTTGATTTCTTTAAAAAGTGAAGGCGTTGGAACTTTGAAGACACATTTGGAAACTGCGAGCATATTCAAAATTCGCTTACCTATAACAAAAACTTCAAAGACAATTTATTCCTTCTTTCACACACATTCTTCCAAGGGAACATATTACAGCAGTGTTGCTGAACTATGTTTTGCTTATCATGGAATGATGCACAGGCACAGTTATTTCTCTTCAGTGTGTGGAATAAAACTATGTAAACTATTTTCTGACTCTAAAATGGAAGCAAAAATACATTGTGGTCATACTGAATTAGAATGTTTAGCTCAAAACGTTATGCCTCCATATTCTGGTGAATTATTGCAGAAAGAGTGTAGAGCAAAATATTTCTCTGTAGCTTCAGATGTTTCTAACAAAGGTAACATAAAATGTTATCCACTTATTCTTAAATTTTTTAACATAGACAAAGGTATTTTTTTTAAAAGTCAGTTTCTGCTGAGATTATAAAATTTATCTGATCAGTACCAGTAAGAAATGCAAGTGCTGAAAGAGTTTTTCACTCATTAAAAACATATGGACAGATGAATGAAACATTAAAAATAGTCTGTAAAAGCAGAGCTTCATATAAAATTTAATTTTAACAAAACTTGCCAAGTTTTTGAATTACTACAGAAACAATCAGAAAATTTAGAATGTGCAAAATCAAACAAAAAATATAAATTTAAGGTCTAACTTTACTATAACTGAAAGCTGTCCTTACTACCCATTTCTAAAAGGTGGTAACTCTATCTCCATATATATCTTCAGCTGTGCTATTTTTGTCAAGAACTACTCCAACAATTTTCCTACCAACTCTGATTTCTGCAAGTACCATACATGAGGCAAATATGTTGTACAGGGTGGGCCAGAAGTCCCTATAGCCCTGAGATATTTTGCGCACATAGGACATTAGGGTTGATGTAGCATGTCTGGATCAGAAGAACATTTCACGAACGGTTAATGCGATATATTGCACATTCGTCACTGAAAAACACTACCATGGAATGGCAGCGTTGTGAACTTGTTAAGTGGTATAGGGAATTCTCGCCCACCCTGGACATGTTAACCAGTACAATCTTTCATTGTGTCAAAAGGGCCCCCATCATTCTGCTACAAAAATTTTCAATAAACTTCCTTGTAATATAAAACCAATCTCATCCTCTTGTCTATTTAAAAGGAAAGTTAAGCACTTGTTATTATTATTATTGTTAATTTCTAAGTGTTATTATAGTGTAAAGGAGTTACTAGATGACAAGTTTTAATTTATTCTGAATTGTAACCTTATGCAACAGTATCTGCTCGATTATTTATTGTGTGTGTGTAAATCTTATTGGTTCTTACGTAGATGTCTACCCAAACTTATAATTCCTTTCACTGTTGTTATATGTCAACTACTATGTACAATGTTTAGTCATGTGCTATATTTATGTAACCATGACTATGTACATACATTATGGACCAACAGAGTGAATAAACTATTATTATTATTTCAAACTACGTAAGTAGAATTTTTATCCAAAACTCCAAACAATGAAATAATTGACAGCTGATATCAGTTTTAGTTATGAAAAAGATATTTTTATCTGCTAGTCGCTGTTTGAAATACTGCAAGAGAGGTACTTACTGCATATCTTATCAAAGGACATCCTCAACTCGCTTATTATCATTTTCCTTAATTTAATTAATTAATTGTCTGGTGAATTATTTAAGTGAGCCAATAAAAAAAGTGAAAATGAAGAGAAAAATGAGCCTGTTTTCATACAAATTCAGTTCTATTAGATTAACTAAAAAGCTTCAAGTTACTAGGGAGCAGAAAAACATGAAAGTAATGACGTATTCACTATTGGTAATGTAAATAGTGATGATGTTAGGAATAACATGGGAGGAAGGGGGATGGGGAAGAGGGAAGGGGGATGGGGAAGAGGGAGGGGGAAGAGGGAGGGGGAAGAGGGAGGGGGAAGAGGGAGGGGGGAAGGGATTAAGAGGGGGAGAGAAGGTCCTTAAGGACTTGATTAAAGTCTTTTTACTGTATTCTTGCATTATTGAAACATCTCCCTCTCCCCCTCCTTTTCCCCTTACCATCTCTTCATTTAAAAGGCTAATAGAACACATTAATTTTATGCTCGTAAGCTATATACGGTTTTACAACAGGACTTCGAGCACGACAATGTCCATCGAGGTATTAAGGATTAAAATGTCCAATTTAGTGCAGATTATGTGCATTGAACTTAAAATGTGGGCGATGTAGAATCGTACATGAAATAAATTAATTAAAAAAAGGTTTTTTAAAAAATAACTTTTATATTATGCACTAAAAAGGAAAAAATAAATTTTTATTTATCGATCGTGAGTTCGGCTGGTAATGAGGAACAAAATTGACAACAAATTCAGTGGAATAAATTCCTTCTTCCTCAACAATGTTGATTTACTAAACTTTATTTAGAACTTTTGTAAAAGTTATATGGCGTAAGATAATAAAACCTGTAAGGCGCCATATAACTTTTAAAAAGTTCTAAATAGTTTAGTAAATCAACATTGTTGAGCAAGAAGGAATTTATTCCACTGAAATTGTTGTACATTTTGTTCCTCCTTACCAGCCAAACTCACGATCGATAAATAAATAAAAATTTATTTTTTCCTTTTTAGTGTTTTTTTTAAAATCTTTTTTAAATTAATTAATTAATTTCTTTTTAGTCTCAAGCAATGAAATTTCACATTCTTCCATGGTTTCTATAGGTAAGGGTGTTAAATTACAAATTTTGTCTCTAACTAATTGTTGATGCAACTAAAAATGTTAACATTCACCATTCAAGCCCTCTAAACCAGTGTGACGTAGCATAATTAAAAGTATAAGTAAGTTAAAAGCTCTATAACAACCTAAACAAACGAATGAAGACAACCGAGTAACCACGAGTAACTACAGTTATGAGTGTTGGTATACTTAATTATACGTAAAAAATCGTTGCTCTATCCCTTACTAGTTCTCAGTTATTAATTATATTAGAAAAAGTGTCAAACTAGGAAAGTTTACTTTGTAGAAATATACTATGTAATAAACATTTCCTCAATGTTTTCATAGTTGAACTACGCTGTGTGTCCTCGCCATCTATTGCCCATCTGAGCAAGCTCAGATTTTTCAATTCTCCGCTAGATGTCAGACAAAGAGGAAAAGTAAAAATTACAAGTAATTGTCATTTTATTAGGATATATTACTGATTCTGAGTTGTTAAAATAATAAATCCCTAACTCATTAGTTGCATCAGAAGCATCACTGGATGTATTTGCACCATTCCCGTGGGCTGCTAGGTTGATATAAGCCTTCATTAAGTGGGCACAAACTGATATATATACCGATTACAAACCGATATATATACCTATATATATATCGAGTGAGGTTAATATAAAAGTTATTAAAAAAGAAGATTAAGAATCCTTGATCATTTTTCTTTAAAACAATCCAGGTCCGAAATTTGTATGCCAATTTTTTGAACTTATATATGCAAATGGATGAAAGCCTGCACACCAAAAAGTCAAGTGGGGACACGTACCTAAGCCTTTTTAATATATATATGAATTGCACTGGTGGTGTAGTGGTTAGCACAGGGGTGGGCAAACCGTGGCCTGCGGATCATATGTGGCCCTCGAGAGCATTTAACGTGGCCTGCGAAGCTTTGGTGAAAAAGCAATCTGGAAAATTTTATATTACTTTTGGTAAAATTATGACAATAAAACCTTTAGTTTTGAAAATTTAGCGTTACAATCCTTGTTTGTGCTTGTTTTTCACTTATGTATGATGCCTAAGAATCTAAGCAATTTCCGATTTAGACTATAATCTGGCCCGCCTAAGCATTGGCATCTTTCAACGTGGCCCGCTGAAGAATTCGCAAACACCGATTAGGCCCGCCATGCATAAAAGTTTGTCCACCCCTGGGTTAGCTTTCCATTACAAAGTTCTGGGGTTCGATCCCTGCGAATGGAGGTTTTCACAAAAAAAAAACAATCATCGGTGCCTGGCAGTAGGCAGCAGAGCAGTACTGTCAGTATGGTATAGAGCCAAAAACAAATGATGTTGGCTGGGTCTATATCCAATAGAGCTGTAGGCGTGATTGGGATGATTTGAACGGCTACAGAACTGCGATGTGGAAAGCAAGAAGGAAACTACCACATTACAATTCCCTAGTAATGATTATATGGTTGAACAATATGAGTTCTCTCAAGATAAAATATTCCAGAGGTAAAATAGTCCCCCAATCGGATCTCCGGGACGGGACTGCCTTGAGGAAAGCATTTGTCGAAGGTTAACTTACGCATAGGTACTTGGAATATAAAAACCATGAGGAAGGCAGGAAAGCTAGAGAACCTGAAAGAAGAAATGAGAAGAAATAGGATTGATATCATAGGGCTGAGCGAAGCTAGATGGGAAGGAGAAGGGCAGTTTGACTTGGAAGAATTCACGGTAGTTTACTCTGGAGGAAATAGTGGGGCAAGGGAAGTAGCTCTGGTACTTAGGAAAGATATGATGAAGAGCGTGACAAAAATAACAGCAACGAACGATAGGTTGATGGCAATAAAGCTAAAAGCAGTCCCAGTGGACATGTTGATAATCCAGGTATATATGCCAACGCCCACTCACGAAGAAGAAGAAATTGAGATTTATGAACAAATTAACAAGATTTACGAAGAAGACGGAAAAACTGCATAATAATGGGAGATTGGAACAGCATAGTTGGTGAAGGACAAGAAGAAAATGTTGCCGGTCAGTACGAACTTGGGAAAAGAAACCGAGGAGGAGAGAAGCTGCTAGAATTCAGTGTTAATAACCACCTAGTAGTGACTAATACATGGTTCAGAAACCATAAATGAAGGCTGTACACATGGAAAAGCCCAGGAAATAGAATGAGATGCCAAATAGATTACATCCTAGTAAAACAAAGATTCAGGAACAGCATAAAGAATGCTAAGACATTACCAGGAGCAGACATTGATTCAGATTACATCCTTCTAACAGTCAATGTAACTACAAAGCTTAAACAAATAAGGAAAATGAGAAGAGAAAGACAGACTTGGGACCTAGAAAAACTGAAAGAAAAGAACGATGCATTCAGCATCTAGTTGGAAGATCGCATTAGAAATTTCGAAGAGAAACCGAAGACCGTGGATAAAGAATGGGAGGAAATTAAAGGCAGAATCAAAGATACGTTGAATAAAAGAGATTGGGAAACGAGAAGAAAATCAGAAAACCATGGATCACTAAGGAAATGCTGGAGAAAATGGATGAGAGAAGAAAAATGGAAATATGTTAACAGTGAAGAAGGTAGAGCCAACTATAGATGCATAAACAATGAGTTGAGAAGAGTAACAGATGAAGCTAGGGGAAACTGGATTAAAGAAAAATGAGGAAATACAACAGATGGAGAAGTTAGGACGGCACGATATGATGTACGCACTGGAGTTAGAAGATAAGAAGCCTAATGGGATTTGTGGTAATGGAATTATTAATACAGATGGAAAATAGTTGCAGAACCAAAGGATGTAGCACAGGTATGGGAAGAATACATTAAGGAACTATACAAAAAGCAGGCAGGATCAGTACAAATGGAACAGGAAGGAGAATTGCATTGAAGAAGACAACTTGGGACCAAGTATTATGAAAAGCAGGGTAGAAAAGGCGATACTGGAACTGAAGAAAGGAAAAGCTACAGGCAGCGATGGAATACCGGCAGAGGTACTTAAAATCATGGGATCAGGACTAAAAGTGATTACGAAACTAATTAACAAGATTTACGACTCGGGAGAGTGGCCTCAGGATTTCTTAGATGTAACAATAATTCCTCTAACGAAGAAGCCAAAGGAAATGCAGTGTAAAGACTACAGAACGATATCCCTACTGTCACTCACTTCGAAGATCATCACGAGGATTCTTAATAAAAGACTAGAGAAAAAGGCCGAAGAAATGCTAGGGGAAGATCAATTCTGCTTCAGAAAAGGTCGAGGTGTAGTGAGAATCATATCAGAAAGGGCAATAGAGTACAGCCAAGATTGTGGCATATGTTTCGTCGACTGGCAGAAGGCCTTTGATAGAGTAAATTGGGTACTGTTGATGAGGATATTAAAGGATATAGGTGTAGACTGGAAAGACAGGAGACTGATCAGGAATCTATATGTGAATCAAGTTGTTGGAGAATGCGGACACCAGCGGAGTACATGTTGGTAGAGGAGTAAGACAGAGCTGTTGTCTATCGCCGATTCTAATGCAGGAAGCGTTAGAAGGCACGGGAGATTTCAAAATCGGAGGAGAGATTATAACAACAGTGAAATACGCGAATGATCAAGTACTTCTAGCAAGAATGGAAAAGGAACTCCAGAAAATAATAAATAGACTAGTGTTAACAGGTAGAAAATACGGTATGGAAATTAATATAGAAAAATCCAAGGTCATGCAAATATCAAGTAAAGAAGAAGTAAATTTGAACATAAGTACTGGAGGAAAGCCATTTGAACAAGTTTCAGATTATAAATACCTTGGAAGCATCATAATGAGAGAAGCAAAATGTACCACTGAAATCAGGACTAGAATAACAAAAGCAAAAGCTGCCTTCAGAAGAAAGAAACTCCTACTAACGGGAAATACACAGCAGGAAATCAGCAAGAGGTTGATAAAATGCTATGTATGGAGTACAGATTTGTATGGGGCAGAAACATGAACGCTAAGGAAAAATGATATAAAATACTTGGAAAGCTTTGAAATGTGGACATGGAGAACAATGCTGAAGATAAAATGAACAGATACGGTGAAAAACGAGGAAGTACTATGAAGAATAGGAGAGAAGCGAACGATTATACAGACTATTAGACAAAGGAAGGCAAGCTGGATTGAGCATTACCTGAGGAGAGAGTGCATGATTAAAGAAGTGCTAGAAGGAAAATTGGATGGAAAAAGAGAAAGAGGTAGGAAAAGGTTTCAGCTGGTACATGACTTGAAAGTGAAAGAGAGCTATCAAGACATGAAGAAAACTGCGGAAAATAGGAGTATATGGAGAACCAAGATTAACCATGAATAATCATGGACCTGTCAACAGACAGACTACCTATGATGATGATGATATATACCGTATTTGCCGGACCATAAGACGCACCGACATTTTAAAGTAAAAATTTTGGGAAAAAATATTTTATTCACTTTTGAAGCACAAAGTTACAAGATACTCAACTAAATGGCACCAAAATGTCTTTCTGCTGCCCCAACAGAACAATCTAGGTAGTTTCACACTTCAATTGTTTTTGTTATCGAGATAATGGTCGCGTTCAGATGAAGCGATCTGGGAATCGGACGAAGTCGAACGGTAAAAAATCGTTTGTCAATAAAGTATGTGTCGAGCATGGAGTTATGAAGGTAGTGTACCTGGACACAAGGATAACCTTCCTACATGGCTATATATGCTTGGCCCTTGTATATCAAATCTAAGGCGATAGTACTGTATTTTACAGGAAAATATGGTGTGTGTATATATATATATATAGATTATGAGAAATGACATTTGATAATCTAATGAAATTTAAAGATTATTCTTATTAGCCTAGGAACATTTATAACAAGTATTATTTCATATTTTGGTCAGAACATTAAAATATTAAGGAATTTCAGAAGATAAAAATATTATGAAGAAGTGGCCTGGGCAACCTCTTTAAAATGGCATGGAATGAGGTTACTGCAATATCTTACTTTATGCTGATGAAAATTAGTGATCAGGTACTTATCGATTATAACATACATGGCATGTCAACATCAATGTAGTTGAGGAAAAACGCTTCAACAGAATCGATGAAGTTTTTCAGAAATTTGGACAATAATTTAGTGAAAACTAATCAAATTTGAAGAAACCATTTGTACTTCTATTTCCAGTAAGGCAACAGCTCAAAAAGGTTCACTATTTTTATTATGAAATTAATGTAAATATGACAAAAAATGTATCTCAGATAATGGATGAAAAATCTTTAATATTAGATTAAGAAATTCTTTAATTATATTCAACAAGTTTGAGGCTTCCCAAAGCATAGGGCCCTCTATGTAAATGCTGGTTGCACCAGCTTAGGGACAGTCATCTTCATGTTCTGACTGAATGAGGAATTACTGACTGAATGATTTAATTTGTTATGATGACTTCCCAGGAAACATTTTACTCATAAAAACATAAATATGCTTTTAAAAAGTTTTGGAAGCACAATGTAATTATTGTTTTGCATTTTCATAGACCTGGAAAACAAACTCAGCAATACCACATTTGATAAAAATTGACCACTAATATCAAGGCATTTAAAGAATTTTGCCTAAGTTAACGAATAATAATTTTTAATAGTTCCACATATTCGTCAAAATATGAAAATTTTCAAATAAAATTCATAATTTTAGCCATGAAATATCAATTAAATGACATTGACAGCTTTAAAGCATTTACCAAATGCTACAATAATGAGCAAACATCTTCATAAACAATGTCACTACACTGTTGCATCAATACTGTCAATGACATCAATGAGATGGGTAGAAATTTTGAACTAAAATATTGATGTTTCCACTTTAATAACCACACACAGCACAGCAGGGAGCGCATTTTGCTAATGCACAATGGCACATATTGCAGCCAATAACTGGCACATGGAACAATTTCAAAATATCATTTATCACCATAGAAATGCCATTACTTATATTCAGACCCACAAATTGAGTCATATATCTGCATCTCCTTTTAGTAAGAAGCAGAAAGATAAAGAGTATTACAGTATGCCATCCGATAGAATCGGCAGCTCCTAGGTATCACTATATTACATTTCTGAACTTAAAAGCACAATCTGATAAAAAAAGTTTGGCCATTAAACTCTTCATTTGTATTAAAACAATAATTTTTTGGCCTTGAGTACATAAATAACAAAAATTTCAGTAACATTGAAAGTCAACATTAAACAATGAAGACATCTTTTCATATAAAAGAGATCAATTTACTACCTGTTGTGTTAATCAACAATCAATAATCATCAGTTTTGAAACAACTAAGCAAGCCAAGTTAAAATGCAGTCACTCGCAGCAATTATTTGTACCATTATTGCAGGACTTCCTTTTGTTTAATGTCACATAATGTATTTGCACTGTTGTCCAAGTCTGATAATATTTGAACCAGGCAGTCCCACAAGCACGATGAGAAGGTAAAAACAAACATAGGTATTACTTTTATTAAGTGATATGTGCTAAAGTGTAGAGAGCTCCTTTTTACTACCTCGACTGTTTCCGTTACTTTCTCAATCCTTATTTTAAAAAATAATAACATGGGATTACATAAAACTCATTTTTACAGAACCACTATATCTTACCCACACTCAAATTTATACAAACACATACATTCACAGCTCTTTGTACTCGCAATCGTTGTCCATTCATAACCTCTTTATCCACCCAGGGAGAAAAAATATAGCACTTAATAGGCACACTAGCATACATATCAGGGGTAAGGCAACCCATTATTACAGACCAACAATACAACATTTCGATAGATTTTCCTACCTTTTTTTCTTCAAATGTCCAACTTGTCATTTCATCAGAAAACTGCCATAACCCATCAATAAATTATACTTGGTAACAAATTTCTACCACAGGCAAGAAAATTCATTGCAGCAAACATTTGCCACAAAAAATTAATAGGAATAATAAAATGATGAGAAACGATCAATTTCTTTTCAGTCAACACTGCATTGAGGCACAGTAAGATTAACTGTACAATTCACTGAAGACATGCTTGTATCTTCTCTATCCACTCCTGAGCAGAAGTTGCATCACTTGCACAAAAGTTGTACGTCCTTCTGTTGGTCCTCAGCTGAAAAAAGTAAAGCAGAATTTCAATTTAACTCATCTTTTTTGGAGAAAAAATTAATATTTCTGTGAGTTAGCAAAACATTACAGAGAAGTTTAACAAATATTTGAAATATATTCCACATTGCATATTATATTAGCACATAGGATGTTAAAATTTTTAGCTTTTTAATTAGTACTCCATAGTTTTCTTGGTAGCAAAGCAATTCTTTATAATAGATATAAATGGAAAGATGTAATAAAAATTATAAAAATATGGAAACAAAGAGCTATAATAGAGTAAATTTGGCCATTCTAAGAATTAATTGATTGCAAAGACCAATGAATATAAACTATGGATATCAAAATTAAGCAAAAAGATAAAATAAAAAATATTCCCAAAGGTGAAACATTTACAAGTGAAAAATTAAAAACATCTTCAGGGCAAAATTAATAAAAATATTTGAAAATTATTTTACAATCTTCACTTGGCTTACTATTGATATTTACACTCACATCAAAAAACGACTTATCGTCAGTTTTCTTAGGTGGTCCAGGGGCAGGTGGAGCAGGCATTACTGACATTACTTCAGCAAGATCTACAAAAGATGATCAAGATGAAATTTACAATGCATACATTTATGCCAAGTTAACAATTTTCAACCTTTTATAATCGCCATTTATTGCTACCAGAGTTCTTGTATTATGCCCCAAAATGATATAATTTAATTTAAGCATAAGTATAAATGTTTGCCCATAAAGCAGGCATTAGAATCACAAAATTAATAGGTTAATTAAATCACTAAAAGAATAAGATTTACTATTAATTACATAATAAATAGAAGAAGGTAGTTATTTGTTATTAATATCAGATTGATACAGGCAGTCCCCGTTTATAGGTCAGGTTACGTTCCTGAAAACTGCGACAAAAAGCGGATCGACGAAAAGCGAATCACTATTTTCCATAGACAACATTAAATTAAGGGGTATAATTCACTGTTATATACTGTGATATATTTCCATTTAAAAATTATATATGTAATTTTATTAATTACACAGTATGTGTATCAACACATTAGTATAAAGTCATCCCTCGATTTGCGCGGGGTTACGTTCCGGGAAAACACCGCACGGTACAAATCCGTGCAATGCAAAATGTAGTTTATATAAATAATGGGGGTTCTGTTCCTGTACACACAAAATTTTTAAAAAAATTGTCTTGATTCACAAAAAAAATTATTTAACAACATTTTACAATTGTCTTTATTTACAAAAAAATACAAACAAGTCCAAAAAGTTAAGCTTGGTAATACATCTAGATTTTTAATCTAAATCCATTGCTTCTTCGACACTGTTTTGCTGTGATAAACTTGCAAGAGTAACCGGTGCTTTTTGGAAAAAATTAGTTCAAGTTGTTTGCTTAGCAGCATGCTGTTTTTCTCTGTATAATTCTTCATAAGGAGCTAAAGCTAATGATAAACTTCTACGAAATTTTAAACTCCTCTCCAAATTAGGATCCATATCCAGAGCTTCTTGGCTAAGCTGATTTGCAAGTTTTTAAAACTCAGCTAGTCTTTTAGGGGTCAACTTTTTGTGTGTTGCAATCTCTGGATCTTCCTTGTTTTTATTTGTTTTGTCATTTTTTTTTATCTTCTTCACATTGTGATAAAATATCGTCCACTGATAATTGTTCTCTATGAGCTTCAAGGACTTCTATGATATCTGCTGGTTCCAGGTCTTCAAATCCCTCTCCACTAATCATTTTTCCAATTCTCACAATCTCAACTACCTCTGGCATTTCGACCGTGGCTTCTACAATGCAGCTTTCTGGCCACAACTTTTTCCAGGCTGCTTTCATTGTTGAGTTCTTAAGTTCAACCCAGGCGAACTTAATATTTTTTACAGCATCCAGAATGTTATAATCCCACCAATAATCATGAATTGAAGGACTGTTTGTTCCATCAGTAGCTTCCACCAATTATGAAAAAGATCTTCTTAGGTAATCGAGTTTAAAGGCGGCTATAATGCCTTGATCCATCAGCTAAATTAATGAAGTTGTATTCACTGGAAGAAAGGTAACTTTCACATTTGGGTGCAGATCAGATAAATGTGCAGGATGACTGGGTGCATTGTCAAGAATAAGCAAGATTTTGAATGCTATGTTTCTCTTCAGACAACATTTTTCTGCTTCGACGCGAAAGCAATTTAAAAACCAATCCTCGAAGATTTTAGCTGCCATCCAGGCTTTTTTGCTCTATTTCCAATGAACTGGCAAGGAGCTTTTTGATATTCCTTTAAAAGCACGAGGATTTTCTGACATATAAATTAGACGCGGTTTGCACTTAAAGTCACCCTCTGCATTGCCATATAACAAAAGTGTTAACCTGTCTTTTGAAACTTTAAAACCTGGGGAGGGGTTCTCTCTTCTTTTGAAATGAATGTTCGGCTTGGCATACGCTTCCAAAATAAGCCGGTCTCATCAGCATTAAACACTTGACTTGCTAGATAGCCCTCAGTCGCAATAATATCCTTTTAAGTTTTTCGATACAAAGAAGCAGCTTCTGTATCAGCACTGGCAAAATTGCAAAACAACAGAAAAAAGTGATGAGGTTAAGTGAAAAAGTGAACGCTTAAGACAGGTTAGACACCGGTGTGAGTCCATCTGTAGTCGGTCGACATTTAGGTATAAACAAGTCGACAGTGAGGTATATTTAAAAAAATGCAAATGCAATCAGGGAAAGTGTTGCAAATAGTCTAAATGCTACAACTATAACAACTGTGCATGATAAGATCATTGGAAAAATGGAGGAAGCATTAAATGTATGGATCAAGGAGACACAATTTACAAAAATTTCATGAGTTATCTCAAAAATTGTTTTTTGTGTTTTAAAAATAAATTCGCGAATAAAAATTGTTTTATCGCATTTACAAAAACTTAATATCCTTAGTCATACATGGAAAGCAACAAGAAATCACAACTTTCAAACCAAAATAAACAATACCAAAATGTTTCTCATGATAGAATTATCGGAATATGAGATTAAACTGTGACGATGTCAGGATATCTAAGAGCAATATTCTTGTGAGCCCATGGTGTTCCTGCAGCAATCATATGCAAAACTTATGTTTGCAGCTCGATCATCAATAATAATATTAATTCTCCCTTTTATATTTATCTCAATGGTTATATAACAATTCTATGCAGCACATATAGCATATTCATTCACCAGACCATTTCATGTAGTGATAGTGAACTGTAATGATTATATCACATTTTTGTACTTTCCTGATTTTTTCTCTCGCATATAAGCACATCCTCATTCTGGTGACGAAAAATTTGGAAAAGTGTGGATTATATACGAGTAAATGCGTTTTTGTTTGTTTCTTGGAAGATAGAAATATTAAGACAAATTACTAACCAATAAAACCTTTACAATGTGAATCTTCCATTGCATCATAATAACGCAGTTGATGCTTGATGGAATCCAGAACAAACCAGCGCTGCTTCCATCCTTTGAGCAAGGCTCCTCTTTTGTAAAGGTAGCCTTCGTGAGTTCTGTTCTCAGCTACATTTGAAGAGAACTGATCATAATATTGCTGACTCGAAGTTTGAATCGTCGTGACTCCTGGAAATAAAAAATAATAATTATTTACATCTTTCAATTTAATACAGGATAAAGTTTTCCTTAAATAAATACTTGTTTAACAGACAAATTTTACCTTGTACAAATATACCTATTATCTAAATGACAAAACACATTAACTTAATCTAACTATATATAAATTTTACGTTGACGTCTTTAGACATTTGTTTACAATTTATATCGGCGCATTTCTCAAGAACTGCTCGTCGTAAAGATATGTGGTAAATGGCGTTTTGTTTCTACTGGCTATGAGGTCCCTGGAAAAATATTTTCGTTTACTAAAATGTCCCGGGTTCGAATCCAGGAGACAATTATATTTTCCCATAAGTTTATACGGGATTTTTGATTTTTCAGAGTGCAAGGTTTTCTTCCTTCGTTCGTTAAAATACGTAAATATGGACCGATTTTCTTCTTTTTAGCTTTATTTGACGGCTAAAGCTCTATATTATCTTATTCTTGCCATGTTTATACGTGATACAGTCGAAGTTTTCAGAAATACGTATTCTTTTTCGAACTTTTGCAGATTTTTCATACTCTTTCCGGGCGTTGCCAAGGCGACCCGACATTGTTGCCTCCAATTCAATTACTATCAATTATACCTTCAAATAGGTGAAAGAATAGCGTTATTCGCTTCGCACTTTTGTTTAACATAAGCATTGAAATTAATGAAGCATAGCAACGTAAATATTTACGGATAATTATTTTGTTGACTGCATATGGGAAGTGTTTATAGCTATGTCAATAACATGTGTATAACAAGCAAGCTCCCAGCATATTGAGTTTTATTTTAAATTGCGCAATTAATTTGTTTTTTGTTTTGTTTCGTCATTTTAATGCTGGAATCTTACCTTTTTGTAAGTAGAACCATCATATTACACATCTGTAATCCTTATTAACGCAAATAGGCTCACGCATCAATTAAAAATTAGATAAGAATAGGGACGCACGTTACTTTGTAAACACACTATATGGTTATCTTCTCTTCATTGATAATCTAAATAAACGGTTACATTGATGTTGCCTTTATAGTAGGTCCTGTAAGAAGTTAAAAGCAGTCATTGATATACACTTGAAGTAAAGCAATTGTTTGTGAGTTCGTCTATAAGGGTGCAACGATAATCATTGGAACTAAGGTAAGGTAGAGCTATTAGCCCAGCTACAGCTGCCAGAGAAGAAAAGGAGGAGCCAGAGATCAAAGGAAGAGTACTGTAGGAGAGAGAGGGAGAAAGAGATGCGGAAGCTCATAGGATTGCCCATGTAGATGAGGAACAGAGAGTACAAGAAAGACAAAGAAATAGGGAAACATGTCAAATGAATAGGGAACAAAGAAGATCTAACCTAGGGCCGAACTATTTCAATTATTTGCATTTCATATATATTTCATTAATTATTCAATCAAAATTATTTCACTAAACTTTCAGTTTATTTAAATTGCATTCAGGATCGGAGATCCGGGGCTCCCCTACTAGTTTATGTTATTTTTGCATAAACCATGTACATTACCAAGTAACGGGAAGGCTAATCAAACTTTAAAATAAAAATTAACGTTACATGTTTTGAAACTTAAATGCCTTCAAACTTTTATTCTACAGCTCCAGGATTGTCAAACTAATTGCATGGACGTCAAATAGATAATTTCGAAATATTCAATAATTCTAGCATAAATGAGCATAAAGGGCAACACAGCTGATAGAGAAAAACAAGCAAAGTTTTCAGTATATGATTAGACGGCTTATACAGGATTTCTTCATAGATGATATTATTAAAATGTTTATTTCATGATTTAACATGTGAGAGATAGTTCAAGGGCTGATATATCTGTTTTTATGTGCACCCAACTCTATTTCTTACAACTTGATTTGGCAGTCTTTTAGTTTGTTGTTTTTTGGTTTCAATTAAATGTTTTGATCTTCACACACTGTCTCCCTCATTTCCACCCACCCCTTCTCTAGACTGTCTTTTACATGTTCCCACCCCTACCTCGGTTTCAACTTCATTTTTCACCACCCTGCTTCCCCTCTTATTTTCTCTAATTTTCCTTAGCGTTATTCCTTCACCTCCTTATCTATCCTCTAACCAGTCATATTTCTTCCTTAGCTCTGTTCTTCTCACATGAAAATATCTCCCTTTATCTTCCTCCATTCATCCCCTCTCTGATCCTCTTTTTGCTGTTGCATAACAGCGTTTCTCGGCTTCTACAGCTTGATATAATATTTTAAGGCTAGTTTCATAATCAGAGTAAAATCCAATTTACACACAACAATCCAGTGAATTGTAAATGAACATCGAAATCAACGAAAGGATGAGATACATCACTCCCTCACTCCCCCATTATCTGCGAGGGATGCATTCTGCGAAAACTTCGCGGATACTGGGTCCTATATTTACATTATAATTGTAGGGATAGGTTACAGACCTCTATGGTCTGTACAAAAGAAATAGTTTTATAATTTTTTATATAATACAATCAAATGCTATGTTTGTAAATTATTCAAACGCTATGCTTGTAAATAATTGTTAATTACTGTCTGGGAAAGAGTGCTTAGGTTTGTTAACAGGTATCATGATTAGCATTGTTTAAGTTCATTTTTATGAAAAATATTGTATTTTATAGGACAAATTACTATTTGTATATGCCTTGGAAGAAGAAATTTGAAAAGATGTCATAGTAACCTCACGTGTCTGATACTTTTACTGTAACCTATGTGTTCAAGAGCTTTGCAGATATGCAAGACCTTGCTCGCAGACACTTATACAGTACAACTCGCGTATATACAAATATGGAAATTGCAGATACTGGGAGATTAGTGCAATCTTATTTTATTCAGTTTGTTTAGTTTTATAATTATTATGATTTTAATTCATATATCTGGCAATGATAATGCCCATTAAAATGAAGGGAATGAATATATTATTGATACTTTTTCAAATTGTTGTGGAATGAGACGACCGTCTATATTATATTATGTGTCACAAACTGCATATTGAATCAGCAGAGCCATTTAACGAAGTCTTAGTGAAATTTAATGATTATTTCATATTTTATACTTTTCCAAATTTTCCTCACATACAAGCCACTTCTTCATTTTGTAAATGTAAAACTTGAAAAAAAGTACAGCTTGTATAAGAGTAAATACTGTAATCAAGGAAATATTTTTATCACTTTACCACAATTATTTTACTGGCACTAAAAATGACAGCAATATTATTACAATTACCTTATTTCTTTACAAAAATAACATTACACTGTCTTTTTTCAACATTTGACTTACAAGCGTAATTTAAAGAAATATACTTACCAGAGCTTACTGATCCTGAATCACCAGTTGCCCTGCCAGTCATCGTCTGTGCTGTGAGAGTTCCATCAGCAGAAACAGCCTTGTATTTGGTGCAGTTTTTGGGTACATTTTCCATGCACTTTTCATGGCAGCTGTATCCACAGTCCATACACCTCATACCAGTCTTATTAAAAGAAAACGAGATTGATTTTTGTTTTGAAAACCATTTATCACATAAAATAAAAAATGTATAAAAAGACATCAATTCCATATTCATCAATGAACAACATAGCTAATTTCATTACTTTATGCAGGTAGCACTTCCTACCATATACTTTCAAAAACATTTTAACACTCAAGTAGCAGTATATACATAAAGCCAACAAAAATGGATGAGATTTTTTTGTGGAGGTATGTTAATGACAAAGCATTTTTCCTACATTTACAGGGGCTGGGTTCTGTTTCTTCAAGATGTTTTTTCATCCCTTTTAGCTAATTTTACCACATATTTTTCTTATTTGATATTAATAGATTTTTACTCTCTAACCCCACATTAATTTACAGGAGTTCAAATTCAAATATGATAGAATATACTGATTGGCAAGCAGTGCAGGACATACCTTGACTGGTCCCCAGAGGACACTGGTACACAAGTCACAGTACGTGGGGGTCGTATAGTTGTAGCGCTCGAAGCGGTGCGGGTGGGAGAGGACGTGGGCTGTTGAGGCAGCTGACGAAGCAGCCTCTGCTGCACCCACCATCTTGCCGCGCATCAAAATCTCTAGCGTGGAACGTTTGTGCAACAGGCGACCGTGCCAACGGACCAGTTGTGTGGTGAAGGAAGAATGGCGCTGGGATGCAAGTGGAAAAAGGTCAAAAGCTGATTCTACAGTGGCCAGTTAATGTTACATTACAATGCAAATGGTAATAGAATACTACTGTTAACTTGGAGATTTCAAAGGTAATATTAACGGGAACCTTATATCTACATACCTTGATTTTAATTTTTCTGACAATTTATTTTCCTAACAATTTCTATTGAATTAAATGCACAAAATTTTTGAATAAGGTCAAGCATAGAAAGCAACGTTTGTCATTCACTTAAGTGATTTAATTCAACATGATAGGTAATTAAATTCATTTCCATAGTATGTCTTAAATCATCAGTAGAAGATAATTCTTTTTATCAATCACTCCCATTATTAAGAAATTCTTGTAAGTGAGAGAAGAAATAATTTTCCACAAAAATCACTGTATATAAACTTAACTAACATTGCCTAATATGAATGAAGAAATGAAACATTTTAAGAATATCAATGACATATTTTATAATTTTTTAAATACAAATAATATCCAGCATATTTAAATACAAAAATAGATTGTTCTAATCATTATTTAAGTTATTCATATGTCAATAGCCAATTGCTTAGTTATATTATTTCTTTGATTGGACAAACTCTTCTACATAAATTTATTATGTAACTTTTAAGCAGTAAAAAAATCTACTTATACATTTGGTTTGCCCATCTGTCTGATGTGCTAATTACTCCTAAACAAAAGCAGATAGAAACTTTGTTTTTTTGTCAGTCAATTTTGTATTCTGTATCGTTGCAAACATTTTATTGTGGAGGTCCATCTGTCTGTCTGATGCACTAACTCCTAAATGAAAGTAGACAGAGACTGTTTCTCTACCAATTGATTCAGTATCCTGTCTTGTTATACAGTTTTTCCTTGGTTTGTTTGTTTGTCTGTCTAAAAAAAACATGCTTATGTGTTTGGTTTGTCTGTCTGATGTGATCTCCTAAACAAAAGCAGATAGATATTGTTCTTTGCCAATCGATTCGGTAATCTGTTTCATTGTGCAAGTTTTCTCAGCCTGTCCGTCTTTCTGTCTAAAATAAAAAAATGCTACATACTGTCTGCTTAAACAACTTTCCTTAATTGTTAATTCTTTATTTTCTCATAAAAATGTAAATACAAGGCTACATTGTAAGCTATGGAAAATCTCTTCTTTATTTTTCATTTAACTGCTGGGGAAGTACAGATGTAAATTTTACATGAACTGGCAACAAGTGGTATGCTTTTTCTATGGATTTCATACATGAAATGACAAATTCTACAAAAACAAAAAAATATGCCAAATACAAATAGTGTGCTAACAAGACACATCTCATAAATAACATGCAAATAATCAAACTAACCAAATGGGTACTGAAAATATCAAACAAACTAAAAATACAATGAAAAAAGTTCTATAAAGGTGGCTGATAATAGTTAGGTAGTTCTAATGTTATATGCTTTGAACTTACAAAATTCTAAAGTTAATTATTCATTGACTTAGACAAAAAATTGAATGATTAAAGCACCAAGTAAGTGAAAGAATTAAAAATAACAATGGATTTTATTCTTTAATGTTTACCAATGAATTAAACCTACTTTAATATTGATTTCATCTTAAGATGGTTCCAATTAACACCAACAAAGCATCTTTATAAATTAAATGACATATTTAAACTTTTTGAAATTGTAAAAATAACTTTATATTTGTTAAACTTAACGTATTTATCTTGACAGTATCTTTAAAAGGAAATGTCAACAATTTATATAGGCCAAAGAGATATCACATCAGGTAAGAAGATTTTCATGAAAACGTTCATCAGCGTTAACTAATTATAAAACTAGTTTCCACACGGCAATGACTGATGATGAATTTTAGTCATGACTTTCCTGAGAAAAAGTTAACAGAAACAGCAGAATGTTATACAATAAGGAAACTTACAGTGAGTGAGTCAGTTGTGGGTAGTTCCAGTTTGTCCCAAAGCACATTCCACTTCTGTGGAAGGTGGCCAAGTTCAGTCTCTAGCCTGTGTATTTCCTCAAGAAGATGAGTAAATGCATCAGGAATTGACTGAGAGACTCCATCATACCTATGAAATGAAGGGAAAAATAACGTATTCCAAATTTCATAAACATCATAACAAAGAGGAGTGTTGAATTTGGAATGTCATATCAATGGCATATTCAGATATTGAATGACATTCACCTTTAGCTTTTAGCCAAAATCTAACAGTAGCGTACTAATTTTAAGATGTATAATCGTTGCTAAGGCCTATCAATTCCTCTTGTAGTTTCAGGAAAAATTCCTTGGATGATAAAATTTATGCGAATTTGTTTTTCCAACAGCTTTTATGAAAATTAAATATCCTCAGAGTTTGTGGCGCACTAGTGCTTTCCTCACAGCACACTAATGTGCCGGGGCATGCCAGTTAGGAAGCAATGCACATTGTATTCAGTAGAGATGATTCACTGAAGTTATATTTTCTTGTAAATTTCACGGTAAATTGGATAAAGCAAATGTCTTTTAAAAAACTTTTAACTTTTCTAATTTTTTTATTACGCATACATTCTGATATATACAACATCATATCTCCGCCTCTACTGAACGAGTTAGGACAATTTTCACCATGTAAGCTTTATGAAATGTCTTTTAATAATATATGAAACAATATTTATTTCAAATTTTTAGTCAAGACATGAAAAAGTTGACCTGCGAGAAACTTTTTTCTTATTTGGTTTAGAGGTGTAGATCCAGTGAATGAAATGTTTATAAAAGAGGAAATATTTTTTTGAAAAAGACTGCATATAAATGACATTTATAGTTTTCATAATACAGAATGATATATGAAAGCATTGGTGCACGCTAGACTGGATGGCGATCGGGATGATTTATTTCTCTCCTCTACTGCAAAGTGTGCGCTCAACGTAAGATAACGTAAAAGGTATTGTTTATATATGTCATGTTCTACTAAAAATCTCAAATTATTTCAAACAATCCAATAAAAATGAAAAAAGTTATGAGTTTTTTAATTTTCAGGAATCAAAATTGCAAATTTTTAAAAACCTCAGAAATGCAATTTAAGTAAACGTCAAATCTGTAATTACCCCATTGTCACAACCCGCCTCGATGATTTCCTTGTCACTCCATCAGCTGCTTCAGCCTCTTCTTCCTGCTGTGAGTCCATTTGAATCACTTCAAAATCATAGTTTGGTCCATGAGACATTTCTTCCCCAAGGTAATAATCCCACACTTCTAGATTGGACAGATGTGACTGAGGTCTCAAGACCTGTTCAAGGAACATAACCAAGTGAGAAGAAAAATTACATTGAAATCAATTATGATCAGTTTTGAGTAAATTCCAAACTTCGCAAAAATATTTTTTTATAAATAATACTTACAGGATGTTCTGCATCAAGAGTATACATGAAGTTATAGAATACTGGGGACCTTGCATTCTGCTTCTCAATGTAATCAAACACAGACTGACCAAGATGCGGGCCCATATTTGTGCCAGCTAATCGACCTCCTGTAAATAAAAATAAATAAAGAGTAAATAAAACATAAACCTACGGTAAAAGAAAATTCTGATAAGCCAACCAACATATAACTTACATCTTTCATATGATTTAATAATTTCAACACAAAAATGTAAAATATCTGACTTCCAAGGATAATAAAGTTAAGAGAAAGACTTTGTAATACATCATTACATACTACCCTGTAATAAATTTCTCAAAATATTCATCTAGTTAACTAAATTATTTGTTATATGACATGAATTCTGATTATAATTCTTTAACAGGTTGACTGCCATGGTGGACACCGGTGTCTGCTCAAGCTTTCCTTTCCTCAGAGGCCAGGTGACTGCTATCCCTCTACTCAAGCATATTCCTTGTGTCCACTATGGCCCTACCGACCATGTGTACGTCTTGGTTTTTGGAAAATTATTCTGTTTAGTAACATTAATTTTTTCGAAATTTGCCTTCTTCAGTACGAGGTGACAGATTGAAAAGATATAATGATAGGATTGTGGATAAGAATAATTCAATGAAAATAACAGAAATATATATATATGCACAAAATCACAGAGTTCGACAACTTACTCTCACCGTGAACTGTTTTCCGAAATCTCGTTTTCTTGTCTAACTAGTCCACACGCTATGACAATAGATCAACTGAGAGTGAACCATCACGCAGACCAAAGTTAGCCCCAGCAATATAATCTCTTAGAAAACAAACATACGCACATCCTACACCACTCATTTGTACATTTATGACTCAAATTGTGACCTACCACAGATGCCGGCGACAAATAGGCTGCTTTTCTACATTAAGCTGAGAGTTGAATTCTTTTATACTTTGAGACCAGCTGCCAAAACATTCCATGGGCCTGGATAGGGGCCAAAAGCTATAATTTTATGGCATGGGTACAGCGAGACATCGGTGAACTCCCGATCTTTCTCCTGCAAAACTGGCAGGTGTGCCTTCATGAAAATCGCAACGAGGAATGTAAAACTCATTCGAGTGAAAAATCGGAAAATGAAATCATATTATTAAAAAACCTATGTGAAATTAAATATAAACAGAAATACCGAATTTACTCGTTTTTCCTCAAAATGTCAGTAAAAAAGGGGACTGCGCATCATACAAGAAGATTTCTGACCCAGTTTTCAAAACTGTGAGTTTCGATGTTAAATTTACTGCAACATGCATGAATCTATGTTTATACTCACAGAAGATGAAGAATTCTACGAAGTATATGGCTTATCTATACGACCAAGCAAACGTTTAGTGTTTAAATGTATGTTTTATACTGCCGTTGATGTATCTTTAAAATTGAGATGACGTGATATTCGTATAATATTAACAGCTGTACCTTTTAAATGAGTTTGAAGTTCATTATTGTTACTCAAAATAAGCAGTTCTGTCATTAAAAATTTACTACATTTCTACTAGTACTTTTGCCGGAATAAGTTGGCATCTGGTATCTATGTTTGCCGATTTCATCGACAGCTGCTGACGCACCTTTAACCTGGGAGAGAATGCACCTACGCCGAGTGCCAGCACTTTTTTGATTGTTTTTTAATTTTCTACCGCTGTAGATTTCAACTCATTCCAGCACGAATTAAATTTTTTCCCTCCGAACTGCATACAGCAGTGTCCGATGCATCAAATATACATTATTATCATACAGAAAATAATAAATTTTAAAGAATTAGAAGATGGTTATCACTAACATACAGGATTATAAGCTAAAGAAGAAAAACAAACTATTTCATACACAAAAAATGTTTGGTGGACACCAGTGCCCACTACATAAAATCTTAATTATTGTTAATATAAATAAACATTTGTAAATTTTAAAAATTTTCCCTTATTCTACGAGTAAAAATTTGTCCGCAACACAAGTTGGCCTGAAAACAGACAATTGAAATTTAGCCTCGGCAGTCAACCTGTTAATATATTTTCACTGCATGAAATTTACAGTCAGGTCCCCTGTGTTTCAATCTTCTGTGAATAAACAATATCTAAATTTCTGAATTTATTTTAATTTTGATTTTCAAAATCAGCAAAATTTTGATACATCTGGAATCAAGTTTAAAAAAAAATAATAGTTGATCTGCACTGTAAAAGGTAACAAAAGCTAAATTGACTTTAGTCGTCCACTAAAATAAAAGAATAATGAAAGGCTGATTTGGAGAGGCTCATTTATGCTGCATTTCTTCGGATATACGTTGCCACTGCATATAAGGCTGCTCCCAAGTTTTTGAGATTGAATCTAGGGAAAAAAGTTCCCAAACATAAGTGCAACAATTTGTGATACACTGTTACAATTTCCTAACTTGTTTACTTCTTGTGATGATTACGCAATTTTTTTTACGTCACGTATTGTGCACTGAATCACCAAGTCATTTAGCAGAGTCCTAATGAATTTTAACAATTCTCTCACATTTTGTGGACATTTAATATTTTCCTTGGATATAAGCCATACCCTCAATCTGGAAAAAAGTGCAGCTTATATGCTAGTAAATACAATAGGTGTGTGTGTGTGTATATATATATATCTCTCTACTATATATTTTGAAGAGTTGGTGTGTTTGTTGATGGAACTCCTAAATGATAAAAGCTAGAACTATCAAATTTGATATAATACTTCCTTACATCCTAACTTAAAGTTTTGTTACTGTACATCATTTTGATTCAAAATGGCAAAAGATTTCATCATCCACTGTGCCGCGTCCTGCAACTGACACAGGGATGAGTGTTGACTATTTTTAATTTGCACTTTAAAAATACTTAAATGAAGACAGGACTTGAACCCAGAAATGGAGGAAAAACTAAAGTTTCATTTTCCTAAAGTCGAATTTCAAATATGAGCCAAATTTGTTCAAAATTAAAGTTTTTATAAAAAACTTTGTTTTTTTATACATAAAATTTTTCCTTGCCACAACAACCAACTGTTAGGGATTGAACATGATCGAGTATAATCCCAATTACATTGAGATGGAAACTATGCTTATTATTTATTGAAGTACATAAGAAATTGCATGAAATGCTATTTGGAATTATTAAAAAACTAATTACCGTATCTGCCCGAATAGAAGCCGCTCCCGGATTTAAGCCGACACCCCAAAAATTTTCACAATTTTTTGGCAAAAACGTAAATTTCGTAGATTTTATGCTGAAATGTGCCGGGCATTCATGCACATCTTAGAATACATTATTCGAGATTGAAGAAATGTGTGAGAAATGGTTTAGTTGTTGACATTTTGAAATATTACTCCAATTAATAATTTTGCGATGCTGAATAATGTTCCACATTCAGTGACAATAATTTCATTCATCTTCATTTTCACAAAAGGTCAAATATAGTAATAACGATCTTGCCAAGATATTTTTTCATCCAAGTCTATTTCCAATGAAATTAACATTTACATTGCCTTAAGAAATTGCATTTTTATAATTATACATGTTCCATGTAAAGTTTTAACGAAATTCAAACAGTTGAGCATTCAAAGCCATCAACGCATTTTGCGTAATTGTCTATGTACGCAAGCGATCTCGCTAAGATATTTATTCATCCAAGTCTATTTCCAATGAAATTAGCATTTACATTACCTTAAGAAATTTCATTTTTATAATTATACACGTTCCATGTAAAGTTTTACCGAAATTCAAACAGTTGAGCATTCAAAGCCGTCAACGCATTTTGCATAATCGTCTCGGTAGTCAGAACATGCAAATAATGTAATCACTCAAATAATGTGAAAAACCCAGCCTTAAATGGTAACAAAGCACAGGTAATGCTAAATTCAATATTCTAACCTTTATTATTTATTCATTAATATTCATTGTGTCAAATATTTACTTTACGAAAAATATAGTACTATCATTTGAACGCAAAGGCAATGAGAGACGTGCTGCCATCTATGGGTGACTTCGAGATTTAAGCATAACCCAAATTTTCCTCGGACTTGCATTTAAGCCGAGGGATGATTTTTTCATGATAGATTTTGACAAAAAACATCGGTTTGTATTCGGGCAGATACGGTAATTAGCATTTTTTATAAGATTTATTAAATGTTGACAATGTGCCATTCACATTTTCAACAATACCTTTTGTTTAACGGCTCCCCTTCATTTTTGACTGAGTATTGTTGGCAAAGCTGGATCTTATGTGATATGATACGAAATAAAATTAACATGTGTTTTATGTTGAGCTGCAGTAGATTCACTAAATCCATTGAAATTCAATAGGAACTTCCACTAGTCTACTATAATATATTTTGAAGCGTGTGTTTGTGTATGTGTGTGTTTGTTCATGGAACTCCTCCTAAACGGTAAAAGCTAGAATTACCAAATTTGGTACGATTTTTCCTTACATCCTAACTTAGTGAATGGTCAAGGTTTGGTCAACCAGGATTAATCAGTGCTGCCAATATAGGGGATTAACATTTTTCCATAAGATAACACGTGCCAATCCATTTCTTGACTTGCAAGGTATTCTTCCTTCAAGCATATGTAAATATGGACGGATTTTTTTCGTTTTTGCTTTATTCGACGAATAAAACTCTATACTATCTTATTCCTGCGAAGTTTACATGTTACATGGTCGAAGTTTTCAGAAATACGCTATTTGATTCGAAATTTTGTGGATTTTTCGTACTCTTTCCGGGCGTAACCAAGGCGGCCGTCATTGTTACCTCCGATTCAATTAGCTTCAATGAAGCTTACAAATAGATGAAAGTTTAGCATTATTCGCTTCACACTTTTGTTTAAGCAACAAAACGATCCATGTTTATGGATAGAAACGTAAATAGATACTGATTATTATTCAGGAAGCGTTTATTGATGAAAGTAATTGAACCTTCTTTCGTTTACTGAATACTGGAATCTTACATTTTTGTAAGTAAAATCATTATATTTTACATTATAATGTTTATTAACGTAAATAAGCTCACGTATCTGCTGTACATTTACCGGAGTCAGTGTTCAATCATGGACAACTGTACGTTGTTTTTTCACGGGTTTCTTGCTTACAAGACATAAAAGTAAATATTTCAGCGAGGCATAATTACACAAGAAATGAAGCTGGATTTGGCGAAAGTAATATGATAGGAAATAAAATTATCGTTATATTTGAATTCAATAGGCTCGGAAACGGATTGTTACAAGCAAATATGATTAATTGTTAAGAAAAGCTAATAGTAATTTAAAAAGTATCTACTATATATTTTAAAGAGTTTGTATGTTGTGCTGCAGTAGCTTCACTAAATCCGTTGAAATTCAACGGGAAATTCTGCTAGTATATAATAATTACCAGGATAAACTCCTTCATCATCAGAACCAGTTTCAACTCCTTTATGATGTGATGATAACGAACCCTTCTTGTCATCAATGGCAGCGATGCCACATTCAACACGCTCCAGCTCTGAGTCTAAGAGGAAGGTTCTGAAGCGACAGGAAACATAATGGTATGCCAGGAACCGAAGGTATGCATCATTGAACTCGAACGCCAGAGGAAACTGATTGTGAATCTGTGAATGCAGATTGGTCTATATAATTATCTAAACATGGTAAAATCACCTAAACGGTACAAAGACAAAAAATATGGAATATATTGTGTTATAGAGCAGCGATCCCCGACCTTTTTCCTGTCGCAGTGCACATGACAACTGATGCTTATGTAAGCAACACACTGCACACTAGAATCTGATGAACTAAAAACGGAGGAGTAATATAAAATAATGAAGAGTTTGAGCCAAAACATTGTCTTTCTTGCTGTTCTAAACGACACAAGAGAAAGATAAAAACTGCTCAACGAAATTAACTTTACTTTTTACAAGTGATCATTAAAATTTTCAGCAACACACCTAGCTCTTTGTGATACACTGGTTGAAAACTGTTGCTATAGAGCAGTGGTTCTCAATCGGTGTGCCGCGAGGAAGGGACTAATGTGCCGCACACTCCGAAGATATTTAATTTTTAAATTACGTATGTATTTAATGTACAATAAAATTATACAATTATTGCTTTACCAATCGTAACAATCTAATATAACTGCAATTTTTACTTGTTACGCTAGTTTTTATCTTTAAAAATGAGTATTTACGCAGTGAAATTAATTAGGGGTGGTTTGGTGTGCCGTGATGTTCTTAAGCATGCATGAAGGTGTGCCGTGGAGCAAAAAAGGTTGAGAAGCACTGCTATAGAGTAATGCTACATCCAAATTACAACCCCCAATTCTAGAGATAATTAAGCCATTATAATGAATAAATAAGAAATTAGTGTGTTAGAAAAAGTAAAGATAACATTAGACATATGATCCACAGAACTAAATATAACAGGCAAATTAAAATAAAATTTATGAATTTGGAAAGACATTCCTTCATATATGTTCTATAATTCAAAATAAAAATATTCATTTGAGACATTAAGTGACAAGAGAAAAGAATTAATGCCATAAGAAAACAATGAGGGGTAAAGTACCTGGTGAACAACATCTAGGAACTGCAGAAATGTGGGAGCAAACCCACTAGTTTGAGAAGATGGCGCAGTGAGGTTACTTCGATGGGAGAAGCGATGACCAAATGCAAGCCATTCCTTCTCTACAAGCACTCGAAATCCTTCTATAGTGCGATAATGTGGATCTAAACATAGCTGGGCCACCGACGAAACCTACAAAGGTATTTAGAGGAGTCAATGAAACGGGAATTTTACATGCGTGATAACTAAACATATTTGAAGCAGGTAACACAGAAATTCAAAATAGTATATATGCTCTTTACTTCAAAAATTTTTATGGTTCAATCATTCTTTTTCTTAATTAATAAAAATATAACATTCACAATATGAAATGTTATGAAATTAAGTTAAATCAACCTTAACTTTTCCATTCTGATAATAATGGATTGTCATTCACCTACTATCCAATCCCAGCAGGACTTGGTGTAGACAGCAATAAAAAATTGGTATAACATACACTGTACAAACTTTCTCATATATTAATGCGTCGTTTAGTTATCTTTAGAAAATGAAAAACCTATCAGCCGGTTTTTAGAAAATCCAATTTTTGTTAAAGTTGCCCAAGAATAAACTAGCCTTATTCTCATTCATTGAGAAAAATGAATATGTAGTAATATTGCAGACGTATAGTAAAGTAACTGTACAAAATTTGATCAAAGTCGTCCTGGCCGTTTTTGAGAAAATCAAATTATTGTTAAAGTTGCCTAGAATAAACTAGCCTTATATTCATTTTTTGAGAAATATGAGCTATACAGTATTATTGAAGACGTAAACTTAAGTAACTGTACGAAATTTGATCAAAATCGTTAGAGCAGTTTTTGAGAAAATTGAATTGTTGTTAAAAATGCGTAGAATAAACTACTCAATTATTGAGCAATGTCAACCATTTCTACATATACTCTGCTCAGTATGATAAAATACCTAAGTACGAGATTTCATTCATTTTCGCTTTACCGTTTAGGCTCCAGAGCCAGTAACAGACAGACAGACTGCATTGCAAAAACCACTTTTTCGGATTCAGCAAAACCTAAAACGTATATTTCTGTAAAAATCTCGAGGTCGAATTTTTTTGCGATAACAATACTTTCTCGATACTTCATATGAGAAAGTTAGAAGTTGGATAATAGCTTAAGATGTTGTGCATAGGGTGTATAAATTTAAGCAACACAGCATTTAAACATTAAATTAAATCATAATTTCATAATACTCTTAAAGAAGTATTTTTATTCAAATACTTCATCATATTCTTGAGAAGGAGTCAAACTTGAGTCATAGCCTGGCAGTGCCACTGGTTTCATTACTTAAATATTTAACATATCAGTGCCAAAAACTGCCATTTATTCAAACGATATCTGGTGAAGCAAGAAAAATCCTTTACCTGACAGGTTACCTCCCAACCATCCTCCAAACATATCATAACAGATGAACCCTGAACGTCCAACAGATCAACTGCTGCACCAGCCAACTGCATAATATTTTGCAACTGTTGAAGCCAGTCAGAACTTTCAATAAGCCTGAAATAAAAAAAGGAAATTAAAACAGTTGTTAATACCATGACAAAGATTATACAAAGATTTTATGGATATACCAAGAGTAAGAAACCAAAATAAGTTAAAGATTCCTGAGATTTTGAAATTTAATATTCTAAAACAAAAACAATATTTAAAGGAAGAACAAATCTATTACAATGATAATATTTAAAAATAATATTCAAGAATATCATATCAAATATATACTTTGTAAGCAATGTTCCCTCTAATTTTTTTAAGTCCGACCAAACTTTCTGAGCAGTAGTTGTAAGCCGGTGCGCAAAAAAATGTAAACCCAAAAGTCAAGGGTCCCATTGGAGCCCCTCTTAAGTTGAACAGGAATTTTCTGTCCATGAGTGATGTCACAGGAACCATAAATATTTTTCTTTTTAGAAAAGGGAACACTTTGTGTTAACTGCAATTTTTCATATGATATTTCCTGACTTTTGTGCAGCAAAAAAGTGGCTGTGCACAGAGGGAAAAATAGACTTGCTTAGAGGGATCATTGTTCATAAGTATTATAACTTGAATGATGACATTCGGTCAACTTACTTCAAAAATTTTAGATCCACTTGAGATCTTGAAGAAGGATTAAAACAAGGTATAGAAGAGGAAAGACAAGGCCAATAATTATTTGTACCTGACCACACACATTTTATGAAATCTGACAGACATCTGCAAGAAAAAATTCTTGTTTCTCGACATTCATTAAAACCATTCAACAATATTCTTTCCCACTTGACTTACAGTACCAACATTACGTGCTATGAATATAAATGACTTAGATAAATGAAAAAAAGAATCAATATGAAAATGAGTTTTACTAGATAAAACAATAATAATTCCATCTACAAAGCATTTTATATGAAAATGAAATCAAATAAAATTTTAAATCTTAAGGCTAGAATTAAACAAGGTCATATTGATTAAACAATATACTAATTAGGCTTTTTTCTATGATTCCTTCTGGAATTTATGTGTTAATCCTATAATAATGACATTCCTTATTTTCTCTTCATTTTTGAATAAATATGTTATCATTTAAAAATTACATAGTGTTGCATCATTAAAACTGAAATAAAATATTTAGAAGTTTAGAACAATACATTCTTCAAGCAGGGTTATGTTTTGATTAATTAAAAGAATGAATTTCCAATGGAAAAAAATCAGACAAAAAGTTAGTAATATGTACTACAAAGTTAAAGTTTCTACAAATAAACTATTTTCAAAATGAATTTTTGATTCTACATTCATTTTTGTTATCAGTAAAAATTCCTTCATTATCAAATGAAGGTAATTTTTTAATGAGGATTTCTCAAACTTACAATTTTTATGATTATTAGAACCACAAAGCATTCATATTATATCCCAAGTCTCCTGGTACATTTCTGATAATAAATTGCTATGAGCTAAATAAATAAATATTAAAAATGAAAAAATTATTTCAACTGATTAAGATAAAAATTAGTTCCTGGTAGAAGTACAGATGAAACTCTATCTCAAATACCTATCATTAAAGTCTTCAAGTACTTGAAGAATATATTTCTTCCAATTAGTATATCTCTATGTTGGCTTTAAGTCCAATGACTAATTTTCTGCAACTCGAATTATTTTTGTCTTTCCTTAGGCATTATTGAAGATCCACTGCACTGTCATTGTATCAATTTAAAATAAAGTTAGGCTATACATAATTCCTGGTACATGAATCCATATCTCTTTACTCACTTGTGAAAACTCTGCTCTGGCTCAGAATTGGGGGATGAGCTGGGTATGCATGCCCTCATGAGCTTTTTAAATGAAGCCTTAGTATGCCTTACATCATAGTATTCAACAGGTATAAAATCAGCTTTGGCAGGAGATTCGGACTTCATTCCCTAGTTAAAATTAACAAAAAGTGAATAAGTTATTAGTAAAGCTTCATAAACTATTAAGAAACAACCAATACTTAATTTGGTTGTTTTAGATATTAATTATGTAACATATCTCCAAACTGGCATATAGCATTCTTACATGATTAATGTATATCACGGCATATAAGTCGACCTTGAATTTTCAACTTGAAAATACTAGATTAGGCATACGTTCGCTGTATAAGTCAACCTCCACTGTTTCACTTAAAAATACTTCTCATGAAAATTTTCCAGACAAAATCAAGGTCCTGTACAATCCAAGTTTTAACAAAACATAATAATAAAAATATTCTTCTTGAGCCTTCTATGTGATATGTGTTTTAATTTCAACCAATAAGAAACTATTATTCTCGGAGAGCTTGACCAACTAAATAATGCTTCCAATAATTTGATTGATGTCATCTGTTAACGATACTATCAAAATTAACTACACCTAGTGATTGCGATCAATCTCTACGTAGGTGAAATTAAATAAAATATCGTATGTGTATCCCATGCATCTTTTTTCTCAAAGTGTTGGTAAAACATGGGACTGCACGTCATACATGAAGATTTCTGACGAAGTTTTAAAATTGCGAGTTTCGATAGTAAATTTACTGCAACATGCGTCTACATTTATACTCGCAAAAGAGGAGGAATTCTATGAAGTATGCTCGTATCTACATGACCAAGCAAACGTTTAGGGTTTAAATGTGTGGTTTATACTGCCATTGGTGCATCTTCAAGACTGAGATGATGTAATATTTTTATAATATTAAAGCTGTACCTTTTAAATGATTTTTAACTTCATTATTGTTACGCAAAATAAGCAGTTCTGTCATTAAAAATTTAGTCAATTTCTACCTATACTTTTGCCGGAATAAGTTGGCATCTGGTATCTGTGTTCGTTGAATTCATTGTGAGCCGCTGATACTTCTTTAACCCGGGAGAGAACAAACCTAGGGGGAACCCCCACACTTTTTGATTTTTTTATTATTTTCCACCGCCATAGATGTCAACTGATTCCAGCACAAATTTATTTGTTCTCTCCGAACTGGCCCAAAAATGGGGGTGCACGTGGTACACAAGGATGCAGATTATGCAAGTAAATATACCGTATATACCCGAATATAAGACGACTCTGATTATAAGACGACCCCCCATTTTGAACTCTTTATAAAAGGAAAAAATTTATTATGCACACAATGACAGGGATTTATGATACCATTGAGTAATGAACATTGAACCAATTGAAATAAGCAATTTTGATTGGAATTTTCAATTGAATAATTTGGAACATTAGAATCTCTCATGCAAATTATTTCTCAATAGCACATTTTAATTGTTATTCTCACTTTCACTACTGGAGGAATCTCCAATAGCTGCATCATCTTCCTACTCCCATCTTCTGATCCATCCAAACTGTTAGAAACACAACACTTCTTAAATCCATGGACTATTGATGCTGGTAAGATACTGTCCCAAGCGGTCTTAATCCATTTTCCCAGTAGAGTCTCTGTTGGTTTTTTCATTTTACCTGCTGGAGTCAGAGGGCAATTCCCTGGCAGCAACCATTCCCCATAAACGCGCCGTAGATGACCTTTAAAGGGCTTATTGATGACCACATCGAGCACTTGTAGTTGGGAGGTCAAGCCTCCTGGTATGATCACCAGATCAGTGTTGAGGTGTGACATTTTGGATTTCACATCATCCATAAGATGTCCTCGAAAACCACCAAGAACTAGCATTGATCTCATCTTTAAAAGAGCACCAAGTCGTTTATCCCAAACTTCACTCAGCCACTGAATCATCAAATCACTAGTCATCCAGCCTTTTTCATTGCATCTGTAAATGATACCAGGTGGTAGTTTTTCTTTTGGTAGATTCTTCCTCTTGAATATTACAAAGGGTCGCAATTTTGTCCCATCAGCTAATACCTTAGTTTTTCATTTCCAGTGGTTTTAACTATCACTGACTTTGCCCATTTGTTATCAACTGTAGTGTTAGTTGGCATATACAGTTGCTTTCCTTCAAGTGTCTATCAATGACTGCTTTTAACTTCTTACAGGACCTACTATAAAGGCAACGTCAATGCAAGCGTTTATTTAGATTATCAATGAAGAGAAGATAACAATAACACTTTTCTTTCATCTATCTGAAGGTTTAATTGGCCTTAAACGAATTGGAGGCAACAATGAGTGTCTCCTCTGCAACACCCGGAATGAGTACAAAAAATCTGCAAAATTTCAAAAAAGAATGTGTATTTCTGAAAAAATCGACCGTGTAACGTGTAAACATCGCAAGAATAAGATTGTATAGAGCTTTAGCCATTGAATAAAGTAAAAAAGAAGAAAATCGGTCCGTATTTACGTATTTTAATGAATGAAGGAAAAAAACCTTGCACTCTGAAAAATCGAAAATCCCGTGTCAACTTATGGGAAATTATAATTGTCTTCTGGATTCGGACCCGGGACACTTTAGCAAATGAAAATATTTCTCCAGGGACCTCATAGCCAGTAGAAACAAAACGCCATTTACAGCATATCTTTACGACGAATGGTTCTCGAGAAATACGCCGATATAATTACGCGAGGCTTCATACGCACGGACGCACGCGGCTTCACTACGCTCATAATATATAGGATAAAATTCAAAAGAGTATTTGTATACATTTGAATCGATTCATTTTGTACTATTACTTTTAATAATCAATTGTTTCGAATGATTTTAAGAATCGAATATTTCGATTATAGCTATTTGATTCTTCCCATCTCTCGCTATCTCTGGCTTCGGTTCCTCTGTCAGTCAAACTATTACGCACTGCGCGATTATAAGACGATTAGCAATTTTTCGGTCATAAAAATTGGAACAAAACCTCGTCTTATATTCAGGTATCATCATCATCATCATCATCAGCCTTTTTCAGTCCACTGACGGACGAAGGCCTCCTCCAGACTCTTCCAGTTTTCCCTGTCAACTGCCTCCCTCCTCCAAGTTTGCCCCAAGAACTTAACAAGCTCTCTGTCCCACCTGTCTTTCGGTCTTCTTTTTGGTCTCTTGATGTTTCTTGGGATCCATTCGATGACACTGGACGTCCAACGCTGGTCATTTCTTCTAGCAATGTGGCCCGCCCACTGCCATTTTAACACCTTCACTCTTCTAATCACGTCACAGACTCCCGTCTTCTTTCTTACCCAGTCGTTCCTCTTGCGGTCTCTTCGGGTGATCCCTAACATGCATCTCTCCATGCCCCTCTGTGTTGTTTGCAGGCGCTGTATCATTCTGGCATTCATGGTCCATGTTTCACAACCATATGTCAGAACAGGCAGAACACATTGGTCATACAGTCTCCTTTTTAGGAAGACTGGAATATTTGATTTAAAGATGTTCGCATTCTTGCCAAAAGCACTCCATGCCATCTTCACTCTCCGGTTGATTTCTCCAAGAAGCGAACCATCAGTAGTGATGAGTTGACCTAAGTAAACATAGCTGGTTACTTCTCCAAGTTCTGCTCCGTTGATATGTATCTTCTCAGAATTTGTGAAGGAGTTGTACATAACCTTTGTTTTATTAAGATTCATCTTAAGTCCAGCTTCTCGGCTTGCTTGCTCAAGCTCTTCAGTTCTTCTAAGGAGCTCTTCTGGGCTTCCTGCGAACAGTATGATATCATCTGCAAAGCGCAGGTGACTCAGATATTCTCCATTTACCTTTATGCCTTTTTCCTCCCAGTCTAGCCTTTTGAATACTTCCTCTAGAGCTGCTGTAAATAACTTAGGGGACATAGTATCTCCTTGTCTCACTCCCTTTTCGGCCTTAAAGGCACTCGTCTCTTCATGCAGCTGGACAGATGTTGTCGCATTTTCGTAGATATTCTTGATCAAGGTTATGTACGTTTCTTCTACTCCTTGTTTCTTTAGTGCACGTAACACAGACGAAGTTCGGACAGAGTCGAATGCTTTCTCGTAGTCGATAAAGCACATACATAGAGGTAATTCATACTCGTTGGTCCGACTGATTACCTCTCTCACGACTTGGATGTGGTCCATCATGCTATACCCACTGCGAAATCCAGCTTGCTCTCTGGGTTGGGCAGCATCAAGATGGTTTTGAAGGCGCATAGTGAGTATTTTGGTGAATATTTTGTAGACTGTTGGGAGTAGGCTGATCGGTCTGTAGTTATTCAAGTCTTCTTTGGAACCTTTCTTGTGCAGAAGGATAATACATGCGTGGTTCCATGTTTCCCTAAACTTTTTGGCTAGAGGGCCATATAACCCACTCCTGCACTTATCACAGGCCACATGCATTTGATAATGAAGTTGAAGAATAAGTAAAGGAAAAAACAGGAAAAGGTCAACATTACTTCTTTTTAAATTTATCCCTTATGGGATTAGAAAATACATTATTTTTATAATATCTTATTTTCATTTTATTTTACATAGCATTATTTAATTGTTGAACTCGTGGACAGGATGAAAACACTTGGCAGGCCATAGCCTGCATGCCATAGTTCAGTCACTATTGGATTAAAAAATAACTTATGCAAAGCATTTTGATTTTATTAATTTATGATATCAAAGCATGCTCTGTTGACATCAAAATATTGTTGATATCTGATCTGAATTTTTTTTTGGCCTTATGGCGCATAGCTGGGACCATCTCTAAAAGTGACCATTCCAGAGACATTAATTCAGATTAGGAGCTCAAAACCTTGAGGTCCAGTCTCAATCCCGAGCACACGCACCTGCCCCCTGGAAGCAGGGGAGCACTAGCTGACCACGTCTTTTGCAATCAAATTTAATCTATTTTATGTCGTTAACTTGATAAGATAGTGACTCAAGCATCAAATTCGGGTAAATGCGCTGATTAAGAGCATTTTTTAAATGCAATTATACGATAAATGATATTTACGCTCACATCTAATCTTGACACCCAGGAATGCCAACATATGTGGCCTCCATAGCATACTCACAAAATTTGACCTGCAGCTTAAAGTTTAACCAAATTGTAACCATCTCACTAAGTTAATAACATAAAATAGTTTAAATCTGATTGCAAATGACGTGGTCAACTAGTGCCCCCCTGATGCGAGGGGACAGGTGTGTGAGCTCGGAATTGAGACTGGACCTCGAGGTTCCAGCTCCTAATCAGAGTTAATGATGGTCGTGAGGTCTCTGGAGCAGTCAGTTTTGGATTTGGTCCCCGCCATGCACCATGAGCCATTTTTTGTTTTTACACAGAAAATAAAAAGCACACAGTAATATTTTGATCCTAATGAAAAATTTTAAATCCAAAGATAAAGATAGTAGAAATTTTCACCCTCACCTTCATCTGAGCCTTCTCTCCAAATATATACATGGCTGCCCTTTGGAAGGTCTGTACACACTCTGTACCAGAGTCAGAATCTGATGAGAGTCTGGGATTAGGGTGTCGAGTAGGACCCATTCCATTGGTGTTAGAGCTGGGAGCAGGAGGGGGTCCCATGTGGCCCATGCCGCTGGATGGAGAAGGACCAGGGCCAGAGGGATGTGTGGGTGGTAGATGGGATAAGGAACTCTGAGAATTATGCCTCCTGTCCTTCAAAGAACCCCATCGACCAAATGCACTCCTTGGACCCTTACCACCACTTGACCTGCTGTGTGACAGAATTACAAATACCAATAATAAAACTAAAGGTCTTACAACAGATACTTAGTTGAGCAAACCATAGGCACACTTTGAAAACAGAGAAGTTCCTGTAAGCGTTAAATGAAAAATTATGATTCCACTAATTTGTTTCATTCATAATGCAATTGAAGATTTGAAAAATTACCAGTGAGGATTCTGTAATTGAAAACATGCATGATTTCCTTAATCTGCAATTGCTACAGGAGTTGTTTACAGCAATTGTTTGATTCAAGCCATAAAACAAGATTACTATTTAATTTATAAAGGAAACAAAATTTAAAGATTCTTGGCAACAAGAAAATAAAGCAAATGGGTATTTCAATTAAAGGCACATTTAGCCTATGATTTAGCATTCTTAATCATAGAGAAAGTCATGTAAGAGAAAAATCATATATAATAATAATACCGTATTTATCTGAATATAAAACAAGGTTTTTACCATATGTAAGCACTTGAACCTTTATCATACAGATTTAAATTCCTGCCGTCGGCCAGATTTATTTGGGATATATAAATGCATGTTTCTTTTTGATTAAATTATATCTCAGGAACTAATAATGATAAAACCTTCAAATAAAAAGTATTTTATAGTACTCTACTTTCCCACTTTCCTTTCTGAGGCCATTGCATATAAAATTACTTTTAAAAAAAACTATTATTCACTGCCACACAAGTCAGGCAGTGGCCGACAACTAAATGAGACTGACCAAGAAAGATCCTAATACCACGTGACAATAAAAAGAAAAGAAACAAAGAACATGAGATGAACATGGGGCTGAGAGTATGAATCGTGTAATCGAGAGGCACCGTGGCGCTTTATGAAGATGGAGAAACAAAATCGAGAAGCATTCATTCTTATGAACTGGGCCTTCGCTTAATCACCCTTTCAAGTGGTAAACAAACTATTTTGATGATAATTTAATCCTTACAGTTTTCAGTCTTTACTCAGAAAACGATAATTTACATGTTTCTGCAAACATCACGTCACTCCAAGAAGTCTGGGTATCATGAATTCAAGGAGGCCATCTGACTCTCCGGCTGGCATTTAAGTGTAACTGGGCCAAGAGCACCTATATTTTGTGTACAATAAAGCATACACACAATAAAGGTTAAAAACTAAAATACTGAATTTTCCAACTTAAACCAATCATGAGATCATACTAGGAGGAATGACCTTTAAACTGCAAGTTCTTGACATAATGGTCAACAAACCATTCAAAGATCATCTATGTCACCTTTATGGGGAATGCCTATTTTCAGGGAATCGCCCACTTACTCCAGATGGTAAAATAAAAAAAAACCAACTAGTGTACTTCTAGCACAGTGGATACAAATTGCATGGAGCAGCTTTTTCACAGAACCAGCAGTCCTTGGGTTTAAAAAGGGTTGTTTCAAATTGAATGATAGCGTACCCATGGGGAATGATTTACCTGGAAAAAACAATAATTTTGCATAATCAGAAATAAATTTGCAGGTAGTACTGGTTTAAATATTTATTCTTAAATCAAGAGTTCTTATTTTCTATACTGTCTTATATTTGGATAAATACGGTAATTTTTTATTGTAACACATCACTGAAACGTAAATATACTATAACTCATTAAATTACAGTTAGCGTATTTACTCATGTAACCCACACACTTGTGTACCACACGCACCCCTAATTTTTGGCCAGTTCAGAAGGGAAAAAATTAATTTGAGCCAGAATAAGTTTTATAAATTAATCACTGATTCCTACCTCGTGAAAAAAGTTAAGTTAAGCATCTTCTCCCTCATACGTGACGCAATTTATTGAGTGACCTCTTTATGTCAATACTAGCAGAAATCTCCTCCTCAATAGTTCTCTTTTGTTAACCACTTAACTGTTTCTGTTATAATATTACGCAACATTGTCCCACTTCACTGTTTTTGACGTAATATTATGCACCAATGCCGAGCTTCATATATTGCTCGTTCATCTATGAACAGGAACTTCTGTAAGTGGATGGGGAGTTTTTTCGCGAATAAATATTGGAAAGTTAGGAACAAACAAGTCCAAACACTTGAGATCGGGATTTCCGTCTTCCTTTCAAACAATGATATCTTTCATTCGCATAAAAATTTCACCATTCTGAATTCCTTACGTGGATGAGGGAAGAAGGACCAAACTTGCACCTACCTATTCTCCAGCCGGCAAACCCTCAGTAGTCATTGAACTATAGGCTTTAGTTATCAGTTAGTCAGCATATTCTTTCTGCCTACTTTTGCGAGTTTTTGCCTGCAGCATGGGCATCACTTAAACGTTTGCCTGGTCACATAAATACATATATACTTCATAGAAATCTATGTCTTTTGCAAATATAAATGTAGATGCAAGTATACTGTAGATAATTTACCATCAATACAATTTAGATAACCTGTTCATAAATCTTTGTGTAAAACATGCACCCCCTATTTTTCACGGGTTTTTTGGGAAAAAAGGGGCGCGGGGTACATGAGTAAATACAGTAGGTAATTGAACTTTTAAATATAATGATGCACACATTAGTATTTGAAGCACAAGAAAAATCAAAAACAAATTTTATCTTTTAGATAATGAGAAACTGATTTACCTGAGAGTGCCCATTGCTTTATTGAATGGATTTGCACGCCTTGAAGCCTCAGGAGTGAGTGTGCTGCCAGCAACACCATGGAGGTGGTCCTCAGCTGCCAGAAGTAACGAATCGATGCTGAGGCTGCTGTCCGACATTCCCCAAGCACCTCCAGCTGTCATTACTATAGCTCCTCCAGTACCCTGAAGACGCATCATAGCTATTGGCGTTGCTGCCACTAATGCTGACAGATATTTTTCTTGCTCAGTGCTAGTTGTCGTTGCAGAGGGATGAGCAGATGGATGACTAATGTCTACAACCCCTGAAGCTGTGTAAATGAGAAAAAATCCACAAAAATAAATTAGACAAGATAATTTTGTGAGAGAACAGATATGTACTTAATATTTGGAGGAAAACATTTTTAGGAAAAATTTAGAACTCTTATGGATGATAGATTGAATGGCTCAAAAACGAAAATAAATTAATGATTTTATCATAAATAAATCAATATTTTAAGAAAATATCAATGATTAACAAGAAATAAAAATTTGCTATGATGGTTAAATGAATGATAATTGAATGATGATGTTTGGCTTCAGTCACAGATAATAAAATCTTACACCCAGTACCAAAAGAGCTCTAGGCTGTCGAAACTGCAAAAATTGCGTGATCCAACTACATTCTTTCTAACTTATTCTGAACATCATTACGTACATTTTATGATATTTGTTTTGATTTTTATGAAAATTTCTTTTTGAAAGGAGACGATGACCTTTAATTTCTAAAATTGTAATAGGTAAAGTGCAGGCCATTCTATCTAATTTTATTTCTGCCCATTCTTTCTCTGCATTCAAAAGCAAATGAAACAGCTTCAAAGGCACAACTTTTGCTGCAACGAAATATGAATAAGCCACTATTGGAATTTGAAAACATAATAGAGAAAATCCTTAAGATATTAAAAGAAATTACAAAGTATTTTACACTGAATCACAACAGTTTAACAAGGAAGTAAAAGGTACAAAATAAAAGCATGGTGCGCCTCCCCTACGCTTATTTGAAAAAAAACTCAGCAACATTTTCACTCGCTATTTTTTGGACTAAAAACAGCGCTGTGAAGTCTTAAAAATTTTTTCAATGAATATGACAAGAGTGCAAATACAGGTAAAACTAAAAACCTAAATCATGGGAGAGATTTGTAACTGCCACAGCAATGTTTCGCTCAGCTACAAGTCTAAGTGTATTGTGTTATTAATAATATGTCATGAATAATGCTTTGATGTGATAAAATGCAGTTTTTGAAAATTCCTAATGTTAAAAACAGTGAGCTTTCATAAAAATGTAATGAAATTTACAGCCATATTTCTATCATGTTATTTTCTAATTTTCATGAGATGCAAAATATAAGCAGTGTGAACTACTGTTCCTAAGTAAAGCAACACTGTGTTCATCAAAACTGCACTAATAGTCATTTATAATCTCTCTTATGAGATGACTTCAATAGATAAAAAAATGACCATATCAAGATAGTTTGTCGTGGGTTACCGATTTGGTGTGGAATGACCATGCGTTGCTGAAGTTCACCATGACGAGTGCTGTGTGATTCCGCTTCTGAGGAAAACAAAAGAAATATGCTTATACTTACTAGACATAAATAACACTAACCAACTATAGGGTTTTTTGTATTCCAGTTAGTGCAAAATCCTGCCTGCATCTAAAAGTGTTTAAAAATGTGTTATTTCCCTGAATTAACAGTAATAAAATTCACTTAGTTGAAACTTTTCCCTCAATTGATGAGAGGTTTCTATTACTTACAGAAGTAGAAAAATGAAGACTTAAATGAGTTACATTAAGAAGTCATCTCACATATTTCAGAACATTAAATGATGGTAGCCAAATACTACATAAACAACTACTACATAAAACATAAATATCTTAAATTATATTTAGGATCCTGATTTTACAACATAAAACTGTGCATAGAACACAGAAATTACAGAATTAACACTATTCTCATGAAATCCTATGTTACAGTAATTAAGTAATTTAAACATCTGATATTACTTTACAAAGACACCACTGAAATACATATATCATAAAATTTGAATGTGTTCAATGCCCACCATAGAGGTAAATGAACCAAGTTTCTAGTTTATCAAAGATGAACATTAACAAAGAAAAGCTTGGCTAAAAAAATATAACTCACGGTTCGATGATGAAGGATGACCTTTGAGTATTCCAATAACTCCCTTCCCATGGAAACCTGCACCACGAACCAAAAGTGCTCCTGTTCTGGGATGGCGCCATGTCACTGCTGGGAATCTGCAGTGTCTGTGACAGCGGCATAGCCGCCTGATACTCTCATCAGTTACTGATGAAGGAACTACTAGAAGTGCAGGATAACTGAAGCAGATAATAAGAAATACATAACCATATACCATAAATTTCAATTGTAAAATGATGCAAACTTACACGAGAAAGTATTTCTATGAGAATTAATGATAAATCCTACCAGTTAATAACTAATTAAAATACTAAATAAGAAATATTTAAATAATAATGACTATTTTTAGAACTAAATATTTGGGTGAAATTTTGCTATTTTAAATTAGTTGTAAGTCATCAATTATAACCAATAAAAGAATTTATATATACAATAAACTATTCTTAAGCCAGGAAATTTATTTTTAATCACTTTGGTTTGACATGTATCAATTAATACCTTACTATTCTTTAATATTATTCTCTCCAAAAAAGGCATAATATAAGTTCTATAATTAGAAAAAAGTAAAAATGTATATATTTTTGGCTAACCAACCTCTTCGATTATTATAGCTACTTCCACACCAGAAAACAGAAGGAAGGAGGGAAACCTGGTGTGGGCATTAGCCTACTCTAAAGAAGTAAAAAACAACTGTCCATTTCAAAGATGAAAAATTACCAGTCATAACAGGTTAAGAGAATAAATGATCTCTTAAGGTATTTTAAACATCCAGTTGCATTTTAAATTATAATACAGCAGAACCTCATAAATCCAACACTTTTTGAAAAGTTTTGCCGTGGGTAGCGGACCATCTCAGGTGCATCTCGAAAGGACTGATATTCGACTGCAATTAAAAACCTACCCAAGACCTTTCTGATATTTTTCACTCTATGCTATGCCTTTAAAATTTATAAGTTGGATAGTTACTGGACTGGAAATAGGGTGACGTCTTGCCGAAAAATCAGCGAGTGTCAGATTTTTACAGTGCGTTCTGGAAATAATCTTCAAGTCATCAATTTGTTCTGGATTTCTCATATATGCTAAATTAAATGTCATCCTCACTATTTGCATACTCACTAATTTTATGCAATATAAACATAAAAATGTGTAAAATTGTTTATTTTGTGCGACATTCAATATGTGTTCACATTTAGGTGGTATAACTTGTAGCACTCTGCTAAGTGGAGATTTTCGCTTTTCCGAGGAAGTTAACACGTTCGTTACAGAGCACTGCATATGCAGTACTCCTCAAAAAATAAATATTTTTAGAAATTTCGACATTTTCCCTGTTTAACATCATATTTAGGACATAAGCGTAAAGTCATATTGAAATTTCTTCAATAAAAATTTTTCCCGTAATCCGGTAATTCGCAAAAAATTTTTTCTGCAATGAACGTGTTAAAGATCAGAGCGATTCCTCTATCTGAAATGGCGAACCCTCCCGATTTGCACTGGTAAATTTGAAATTTGGCCACTTAAACCATGTCAGACTCTTAGTAATTGACATTCAGTCACATTAAAAATGAAATGTCCAAAATGTTGTAGTAAAGAAAAGCGTATTGTTATTAAATGGAAGTTGCAGGTGTGGACCGTAGGAATATTCTAATCCTGGGGAAAGCTTTCATGTCGGTCGATGGGGTGCAAAGGTACATACATATGGCAAAAATGAAGCAAAATCATAACCACAGTAAAATTTAGGAATCTTTAAATGCACAATGACAGTACTTATAATCATTAGTGTAAAGGTGCAGTGTGTGTATGAATTCTTTTGCAATCTTCCTCCCTTCTGGCACCATGAAGTCGCTGAGGATGATAGCATCGGCAGTCCTTCCTCATATTACCCTACCTCATATCCTGCTATCCATGAGAATGCTTACCCAATCACCCCACCCATCATACCAGCCTTTGTACACCTCCCCAATAATGATGGATGTGCCAAACTTTGATCCTTGGTGGCATCATTATCAACCAATGGAAAGAACCCATGGAGAGTCACATGGGAGGGAGAGTCGGCAGTTGAGGGTCGTCAGTCGGAGTCAGCGGTCGACCGTCGCCAGTCGTAGAGTGTAAGATGTACTTTGGGGAACAATAAAGGGTAACCTTTTGTCGGAAGTGGTGTCCATTTATTGGTGAATCCCTGCCAGATCTCTCCCGAACAGGGCCCAGAGCCACGGAGGACTTACATTAGTTTAATATTTGGACCTTTATCATTTAACTGCAACAAAAATATGCTACCGGCTCACTGGAGCTTGCATGATTAAGCAATAATCCAATTTGTGCCTGAATATTGATGCAACATGCACCACCTTAAAAACAAAAGTTTTTGAAAATCCGACACGTGCTATGTCCCGAGGATGCCAGATTTATGAGGTCCTACTGTATATGTTTTGTGTTCTTTTAGTGGTTAACCACAATAATCACTAAACTGTTGTAATATGTTTTTACTATTTTCATATAGTAACAGGCTTAATTCTCATCAATTTTGCATAGCAGCCAAAGGACTCTGCAATTGTATTCCTTGGACATACTTGATGTTTATTGGTGCATTACTGTACCTCCTGCACATGATGTAACTGCTGTTGATAGTGGTAGTGCGGAATGGCTCACTGCGCTGCCTGCAGCCAGGGCCCAGGGAGGAGGAATTGGAGGCAGAGGTGGGAATAGCAGATAAGGGCAGGGAGGTTGGGGTAGAAACGGGGGTTGAGGAGCAAAGACCCAGACGACGCCAATCTCGTACATAGCTCCTCTCCGACAAGCGTTCTAATGTCTTGGCATCGGCTGGAGCTGGAGTAGCCACCATTGATGGACCAGTCATCTCAAACTCGTCCAGCACTGTAAAATATGTAATGGGACTTTCAATTTATTGTAATTAAGAACTATGAGTTATAACTATAATCATCAACACTTTATTCGCATAAAGCAATTGACATATGACATATGTGGAATAAAAATATTTTGAATTTTTTCAACCACTAATAATGTCCAACCTTAGTTATTACATTGATGTATTCAGCATTTGAAAAAAGATTTACCAATAAATTCATGTAAATGCATATCCATAACAATTATACAAAAACATATAGCTCTAACAGATGATAAAATTTTAAAACTATGTCAGCTAATTAACAATCATATTTACTTTAGTTAAACATTCTGGCCAAATAGATATTGCACTTACAGTTTTCTCCTGCAGCAGCATAATAAATAGATAATTATTAGTTAGAGATTTCTATTTAAAGCAAAAGAATATAAACTAATATCTAAAGCATGCTAATACTAAAATTAATAGCTGCATTGGTTAACACCACAAGTAATTAAAAAATCACTTGTCTGAAATTGATATAAAATGAAAATTCTACAAACTTTACTGCCATTACCTTTAAATAAACAATGGTTTCATGTAAATTTAAAAAAAATACACTAATCTACTATAATAGTTTACAATGTCTGCGAGTCTGTCAGCAAGATGGCCGCCAGCGAAACATTATGAGAAATTATGACGAACAGCGTACTCTATGTTTATTACGAATTATTATTATTTGGTTCACTCCGAAAGAAACACTCCAACACAATACTTTTAATATACAAGAGGCAGAAGGATAGATATTATTTTCATTGCAATTAACGTAAATGATTTTTATTCTGAAAGTTAGCAAATATAATCTATTTTTGTATCTGACCTTACACCCATAAGCGTGATTTGAATATTTTCATTACGTGAAAGAAGAGAGGGAATTGAATTACATAGCAACCGAAGTAAACAACATTCGTATGTTATTATTACTTTGAAAGAATGCTAATCAAAATGTATTTGATGCTCATAGTGAAAAAGAGCAGTTTATTAAACTGTTTATTTCAATATTTACTTAGGATAATTAGTGACAGTGAAGAAACACTTGAAGACAAATATTATGTATTGAAAAACTTCGATTATTCATGAAATACATCATATTAAAGTGAGTTAAACTATCATACTATATGAACCATTTCTTGAGAATAGATTGACTTCAATGTTTATAAACTTTGTATAAATAGTTTTATTTGTTTAACGAATTCAGAATTTTAACTTAATTATTCCGATGCTGAAGAAGACATTGTTTGCAATATTAGAGTTTAAAACTTTTAAGTTTAAGTTGAAAAAGTTAAATAGTACAAAAAAGCCAGTGGAGAACGATTATTCATGCGTTTATTTCTTACATATATCAATCAAGAACAAGTATGTGTGTTTATATTGTATATTCTTCTAATATTCTATTTTTAAAACGTAATAAATTTATTTTTCGTTCTTTTTTGAGATGATATAAAATGGATAACCAGTGTGTGCAAGAAAAAACACCACTGCAAATACGTCGACAACAAAACAGAGAAGCACAAGCAAGACGTAGAGCTCGACAATCAAATGAGCAAATAGAAGCAAGGAGAACACAGGATTGTGAAAGAGCTTCCAACAGGAGACACAATGAATGTTATGCTCAAATAATGGCAATTCAGAGAGCTAATGAGAATGAGCAACAAACTATTGTTAGACCTCTATATCATATTGTTAATTCAATCCTTATGGGTATAAACGTGCTTTGAATGCTTTTAGTATGAGAGAGATGGGGGGGGGAGAGAGAAGTAGAGGGGGAGTGAGAAGTAGAGGGGGGAGTGAGAGGGAGGGGAAGAGAGGGAAGTAGAGGGAGAGAAATGAGAGGGGAGAGAGGGAAGTAGAGGGGGAGGGGGAGAGAGGAGGGAGGGAGAGAGAGGGTATGAGAAGGGGAGGGGGGAGAGGGAGGGAAAGAGAGGCAACTATTTTAAGTTTAACTAAAGATAGCCCTTCAACAACAGAATATTCACTAGAAATGTTGTATATGGCAAAATATTTCATATGTAAAAAGTGTGATATTAATTATTTTAAATGAAAATAATAATAATCTATCTATGATTCTTCCGTTGATATTTCAACGGGTATTACACTAGTAATCTATAAAAGAAATATAGAAAATAAAAACTAACTTTCCACAGCTAAATGAAGCAAAATGGGAATATACTTTCAAAATACAGAGTAAACTGAATAAATTCCATCATAATAGCATAAGAGGTTGGAAACTCAATCAGGTAAATGGAAGGTTCTGGCTTAATTTCTAGTTATGTTTAATTTTTTTTCTTCAATTTCTGTGTTCATCTAACAAAATATCATCTGAGCCTTTCAACTGATCTAAATCTATGAAAGATGGCTATGCATTATAAAAATGTAAAAGCTGCTAAGATACACTTACTGGAAACATCATCATCGTGACCATAATCTATTGGATCAGTAGGCGGGAGACTCATTCGCCCAGGCGACGTCAAGTATTTGCTACTATTATTTGACATGTTTGGCAATACATATTTCTGCCTCTTTGATGTTGCTTTTTGTTTGAAACCAGCCTTCCTAGCTGTTTTGAGCAATGTTTTCTTTGCAAAACCCCTAGAATAAAAAAAAAGATATTGGGATACTGCTAATAGATCAACAGAGCATAAAATATACAGAAGGAAACAATATAAATAATAAGTAATTTGATCTTGAATCAATTTCACATATGATTAAATTGAATTATTACCCAAAAACCATATTCCCAATTTTTCTTGTCTAAATATAACTGCAAAACATAGAACTGAAGTTTAAAAATCTTTTTGGCATATAAAAATGATTTTTAATCATAATTAAGTAGTTGCTTACATACAAAGAAGGGCAAAACGTGAGTTGTGAAACATAAAGTTGCATTACTGACTTTACAAATTGATAATGAGTGCAAGCAATATATCTGTTGTCACAGAAACTTACTTGAGTGTGGCATTCTTTTCCTTTCCTTTGTGAAGAGGCGTCTGTGGGACGACAACTTGGCCAGTGAAAGCAAAGTGATGAAAAACGTGCGGAGGATGCCTCATTCTGTGAATCATCTTACGCAAAGATTCGACATTTTCTGATGTGACCTCCTCATCAAATGCCAGCTTCACCAGCTGAGATAGGAAAATTAACAAACAAAAGAAATATTAAGACAATGCCCGAGATGAATCATATAATTTTCATTGAAAAGAGTATAGTAATAGTAAAATATAAATAAGAAAATATCCGATAATGAAATAAAAGTGAAAAATAGGTGTTAAACTTTCATTATGTTGAAAATTATGGTGGTATGACTGCAATAACTATTTACATGAAAATTAAAAATGAGCTAACATATATGACTATTAAATTTAAAAGAATAAAAAGTATTGTTCAGCTTCTGTCCTTATCATCATATCAATGGCTACAATGATAATTAAGTCCTACAAATTGATGATTTTTACCTGGAATGTACATGACCTGAGCTGTAATCCTTCCTGCAAATACTGGTCCAAGTGCGACAGGTACTGAATGCTAACCCTCTTTTCCTTTGTCAAAGAGGAAACTGGGAATGCTCGAACAACTACTTGTTCACATGCTAGAAAATCAATATTAAAATAATGAAATCTATATAAAATTTCAAGCTGGAGATTGAAACAAAAAGTTCTACTTTCTATTTCATATAAAATTTATCTAAAATGAGTACCATCATTTAAAAAATGAATATCACTAAATAATTATTTGCAAAATTCTTAATTGTCATTCCAAATACATAATGTTACTACTATTTGAAGAATCACTTCCTACTGGCAAACACCAGAGTATTTAACAGAATTATGATTCACTTGGAATAAAAATTTCCTTTTCAAAAAATTATTAAACAATAATTAATAATCATTTTAAATAATAAATATCATGATTATCTGCCTAAATCTTTCAGAGATTAAGAGAGGGCAAGTTCAGCAGGACTGAATTTTCACTTACCAAATGGATCACAAGGCGTGCCTTTGAAGATGATACGATAGTTTGTAAGGAACAGAGCTCCTTCTGCAGGGAGTAATGTGCCAACAGCACCACCCGTCCATTCCTCTCTACCATCTGGAAGAAGGTAGACCCTCAAGCCCTCCATCACTAACTCCTCTCCAGGAAGCATGTTAGGTGTCAATATCTTGGGCTATAAAGAAATTGTTTTGTCATTAATTTGAACATTGATACCAAAATAATTTACTTTACTATACTGACTGTGAAACAAATGAAATTTTTAAGCCAAACACCTTCTGTATGGGTGGAAGTCTCTTCGATTCCCTGTGCACGGCCTCCAAGGTTTCTATGTGCATATGAACAACTCCGGGAACCATTTGGTGAAGGCAACGCACATGCTCTGCACTCACCCCACCTTCTGTACAAACTTTATCCACAAAACGAGATACCAATCTAATTACTGCAGAGCCTGCTTCCCCAGGATCCTGTTCCTCAAAGCCCGACTCAGCATCAGCTGCGCTATCACTCTCAGCAACACTGCAAAAAAAAATGTTTTATTTGAAAACATTCATAATCATATGCCTCAAAATATTACTGAAATTAACATTAATGCCTCAAAATTTTCAGTCTGGGCATACTATATATATCCCACAATTTAACACATTAATTACCATATGGTTACAACCTCCACATACACAGTTATTTCTATTTGTGGTTAAACATTAAAAATTATTTTTGTCACTTCTCATTGAACTTCTCTTATTTTTTAAATGGTCAAAATTGCTATAGAAACTAAAGAGCATGAAACCTCAACTAAGGTGCTACATGATACACTGACTCTAAGGCATACATATTATTCACCAAAGAAGCTTAAAATGAGTTGGATTAAGAAAATATCCTGCATCTGATCCAAGTCTGCAATTGTGAACTTTGACAAGAGCAAAGAAAAGACGAGAAGCAAGTTTATTAAGACCCTAAGTCAGTGCTCTCCAACCTTTTTTGCCTCACAGCACACCTTCCATTTCGGAATGGTGTACAAAGTGGCAGTTAGAATTAAACAGTGAAAAATGTTCCTTAGTTCGTTTTTGGCAGGATAGACAGCAACAAGTTATCAATAGTATTTTCTTGACATGGGCCTCATAGAAACGGTCAAAACAAAGAAATATCATGGAATCGTATTAACAAGCGATTAATCTTGGTAGGAACATATTCGACGGATAATAGGAGCACCTTGTAAAATGCTAGGATTTGTCCATAGAATATTAGCTGTATGTGATGAAAAGTCGTGAGGTTTGTTATTTCTCCCTGGTTACACCGCTAATTGAGTATGGGTGTAATATATGGGACCCTTACAAGATAGGCCTTATTCAGAAGCTAGAAAAAATTTAATGAATTTGTGAAATGTAGATATGGTAGGCAAGTAAATGTCGCAAGCCTAAAAGAGCTTGTATGGGAGTCTCTGGAGGAATGGCAAGAGAAGTCTAGGCATCGGCTATTCCAGAGATTTAGATCAATAGACTTTAATGATGAATTATAAGGCATAATTAAGAGCCCACACACAAGATTTGAGAAACTGATAATAGGACCAAGAGATACAAGGGATCCTTATTCCCTAAGATGATAAGAGAGCACAATAGGAGAATAATATGATATGTCAGAGATAACCTTCCCCTGCCACACACCAATTGAGGTGGCTTGCAGGGTATTTATTCAGATTCATGCATGCTTAAAAACATCGTGGCACACCAAACCACCTCTAATTAATTTCACTACACAAATACATATTTTTAATGAAAAAACTAGCATAAAACAAGTAAAAGTCACAATTATATTAGATTGTTATGATTGGTAAAATAATATTCAAATAATTGTATAATTTTATTGTAAATTAAGTATTACATACGTATATAATTCACCGTGCAAAAATGTTATGCTCTTCGATGGAAAATTTAGGCTTGCCTTTTTGGTACAAAGCCTTTATATTTAGCTCAATAATAGAAAGAGCTATAAGAATTTCTTCATCTAAGTTCTTTAAACATTCCCTTTTAATATTTTTAACATGGGCCATTGACGAACAACTAGATATGCATAAATACGTTGTTGAATTTGGAATGCCATATCGACAGCATATTCAGATATTGAAGGATATTCACCTTTAGCTTTTAGCCAAAATACATCTAAAGATAGCATAATAATTTTAAGTAGTATGATTGTTGCTAAGGCCTATCAATTCCTCTCGTAGTTTCAGGATAAATTCCTAGGATGATAAAATTTATGTGACTTTCTTTATTCCAAACGCTTTTGTGAAAATTAAATATCCTCAGAGTTTGCGGCACACTAGTACCTTCCTTGTAGCATACTAATGTGCCATGGCACACCGGTTGGGGAACACTGCCCTAAGTTCTACATCATGCACAGGTTATTCTGGCCAAGATTCTTTCTGGCCAATCAGGACCCTGCAGGTATAACAAAATTACTTTATTATAAGGCCCTACATATGCATAATTAAATGAAGTTTTACTACTGAGGAAACAAAATATCACTTGATAAACATTTTGAAATGAAAGAAATAAATCAATCATAATATTATTGGATAAAAATATAGTAATCAAGAAACATTTGTAAACAATTCAAATAGCTATAATGATGTGCTCACTAACTGATAGTATAAGATCTGACTATAATAAAAGGCAGTTGTGACTTGGAATGTAATGCTCAGTTGTGGCAGCTCTGGTGATGGTTATGCCAATGGGTTAATATTATCTCTATCCATTTCCAGAATTGTGTCATAATGTTTTCTTTAGAAGGCCCCCCTACATAAACTGCAAGAATTCACAGTGCTTTTTACTTTGAAAGATAATATTTTTAACCCTCTTGCAAAGCAGAAAACTACACTTTAAGGAGGCAAAATAATCATTCATGATCAATCTATTACAACTTACCACTTATCTCCATGACTTAAGTATAATATTTAATGTGTAAAAAAACTTTTAAATGATATAATTAGTTTATTTTCATTTATTGTAATGTCATAGTAAAATGAAAATAAGTACCACCATATTATATTACTCAATCTTCAGTCATTTCAATTACAAATACCGTAATTCTCTGATTATAATACGCATGTTTTTTCACGAAAAATTGACAAAAAGTTAGGGTGCGTATTATACATGGTAACAAGCGCATACAACTTTTTTCAGTAAGGAAATAATTTATATTTTCAGACATATTTTTACCAATAAATCATACATTTTAATGCATTTCGGTAACATTCCTTTGAATATCGTTTTTCAAAACAAAAATAAGAATAATTATTTGTCACTTTTAGCTGTCCGAATCTTAACCTCTGAATTCATTTGTATTAACCTCACTGTTCTCAAATAATTGGTCAACGATTTTGTGTTCTCTCTCATCGTCTAGTACATAAATGGCATCGTCAAGAACGTCATCTTCATCCTCACTGTCCACTTTGGCGAAATCATCATCCCATATGACGTCGTCTTCCGAACCATCCATGGCGTTTGTGAGTCAACACTTTTTAAAGCCATGCTTTTTAAGAAAAATCAATGCAGTAGGAGAGGGTCACCACCATTAATTATAATAGAATGCAAGTTGTGAGCAACAAATATTATTTTACATACCTCGACCGGTTTGTATGAAGACAGGGTCAGAACTAGACGTGATATTCACATTCACTATCTCGGTTGCCGGCAAGGCGAGAACTGTTATTCCAACTGACCAGACTATTACACAATGCGACATGGAGACATGTTTTAATACATTGTATCGATCTTTAGAGTGAGAGCCAAAATATAGAGACGTAAAGTTTTCATAAACACTCTTGCGCATATCTCACTTGGCGGCAAGGCGAGAACTGTTATTCCAACTGATCAGATTATTACATAATGCGACATGGAGACATGTTTTTATACATTGTATCGATCTTTAAAGTGAGAGTCAAAACTATAAAGACGTGAAGTTTTCGTAAACACTCACGCACATATCTCACTTGGCGGCAAGGCGAGAACTGTCACGATACTGCTAATAACCAAGTGAAAAATTACAGTGATCTTTTTACAAAAAATGAGTTGCGTATTATACATGGTGATAAGACAATTTTTACATTTCACTCATGAAAACATGGGTGCGTATTATATAGGATGCGTTATTATAATTGGAAAATTACGGTAAATTGAAGTTATTCTTTCAGATTAGAATAAATTGCAGATTACTTAATGACACCCCATCAAATGTGCAAAAATGAAAATTAGTAATGCTGAGCAGAGCAATTTAAATTCAAAATAGCTAATTTAAAAGTTTACCAAAGAGAGAAATCTCCTATCTATATAGAGAAGCATAAAAACTCAGTCTCTATTTTATTCATTCAACACGTTGAATGAAAATCTTCAGCATACCTGTTAGTTATGCTATTGCTTGCTCTTTCTTCATCCATATTGGAATCTTGCTTGTGAGTTTTGCTGCCAACATCTAAAGGAACAAGAAGATATACCATACGATTGGCATAGTGAATGGCTTGACTGTACATAGTTGATTCTTCACTATTGACCAGTTCCTTCTGTTTTTCTGTTAAAAGTTAATAAATAACACATTGTATGCATAATTGGATAGATTTCTTGTATATAGACATATACATTACACAAAAAATAAACCCATGCATCTACAAATAAAGATTAACCTACCAGGATCTAAATTTGGCCATATTCTCATCTGCTCAGCAGCTATTTCAAGTGCTGAAGGTTCCTGTGGTCTTAAATATCCAGATCTACGATCTTTCCAGGGAAATTCCTTTACCTGTGATAAAAGTATAAATTACATCAGAATTTTTATGAAGAAATGTTACCTAAAAGCTAATAAGATTAAATAATGAATCAGTAAGAAACCTTAGAACAATTGTCAAAATGTATAAAACAAGTTCAAGACCAAGACAAAAAGCATAGAGAATGGAAATTTAACCTCTCGTGGGCTAACAGGACTTAATGATGGTGGTTGATATTGGTAATGATGATGATGGTATGACATATCTGAACGTGGGAAGCCGGCTCCCAGTCGCCCAGTTGGGCTGGTGGCCATTTCAGAGGGACGGGGCAAGTACAGGGCTTTGACGTCTTTTTGAACATCTTGATAAAAAGCTGCTTCCCAGAACTGCTGATTCTGCCACACAGGATGATCCTTGAAAAAAAAAAGAATGAGGAGCTTAGAAATTTAACAAGTAAGATACCTTTGCTAAAGCAATAGGTGGAAGTATGTTTCCTTAAAAATTTTCAGTTTTGATTTTCCTCTCCCTTAGGGGATGAGGCAATGCAGATCCACATTAGACCTTTGCATCTGGGAAAACTTTACTCCTCCTCTATTTTCAGTAGTTTGGCTATAATGCCACTTCAAAGTTTTAAATTTTCTGACTTTTAAGCCACCTAGTGGAAAATTATGAACTACTGATTCAAAAAGAATTTTTACAAATATCCCTTAGAACAAAAAATTTTATTGTCTATAAGCCAAACAGTTTTTTTCTTTTAGGAAAAGTAAGTCTATAAAAATAAAACTGGCAAACAAAGATAAAGATCAAATTTTTACTTATGAAGAAATCTATACAAATAATAATATCCATTTGTAGGCAATCAATCATCAAAAAAGGTCAATATTTCTTATTAGAAAAAAATTCTTACCTGGATGCATGTGTATGCAAACTGTATTACTCCTGTACAAAGTTTCCTGCAAAATGCTGTAGCTAAAGGAAGAAGAGCAGCTGCAACTCCATTTTCATCCATTGCTGAATCATCCTATTATAAAAAATACCACTTTTAAAATGTGCATTAAATGGCGTAAAGCATGCCAGCAGCTAAGTAAAACTCTCATCAAAGCAACTGGGATTAAGGATGTTAATGATCCAAAAACATGATTAATGGTAATGGAATGAATTTAACACAGGAACGTTTATGTATTAAAGACCTTTCAAAAACTTAAAATGGCATTTATTTTATTTTTATACCACAGGAATCTTAACAAAAGTAATTTATACTATATTAATATATTAAATTCACAAGCAATCCAGCCAAATATAAAATTATTGGAAAAACACTTGCCTGCAAAGCACAATTCATCAATCTGACAACCAAATCAAATTGTTGGTGTTCTAACATTGCCTTGTTCCCAACAACATGAGCTGCCAACTCGGAACAAAGAGCAAGTCTAGCCTGCTTAGACTTCAGAGCTCGAAGCACTGCAGGAAATGTCTTCCTTGCATCAGAGATTTTATTTTCAAATATGCAATTTATGCAGTTTCTCAAAACCTGTAATTAATAAAATAAATGAAATGATAAACACTTTGGAGGGCAATAATAATTACTGTATGACCTAAAACAGACCTGTACCAAATCTGATTAATCAGTTATGCAGTTAAAATTAAAAATGCCAACCATGTAAAATAATGTGAAATATTTTGAATTAGGTATTATTTCTTAAAAATTAAATTAAATTCATAATGCTTACTTCAAGTCTTCTTGCTGAATTACTAACAATGTTACGGCTATCATGAATACTGGAAATATGTGGACCCATTGGAACTATTCGCGGTTGAACAGGCCTCATTGAAGATAACCTAAGAATATCAAATATATACATAAACAATACACAAGTATTATTTAATATGTACTTTTAAAAATAAAATCTTTTATAATAATAATTAGTCACCAAACAAAAGAGTTCACCAAAAGCATAAGTCACATATCAAGACAGTAAATGAAAGACATGCAAAATAAATAAAAGAATGATGCACCTCTACTGAAACAACATTCTGCATATTTTCCATCACACAATCAAACATGCCATCCATTAATGTTGAAATAACATCCTTACCAGCCAATATCACCACCAGCACTAACAAAAGCAGCAAGAACAAAGAAGATGAATTTAACAATGGTAATGTATAAATAAACATTTATGAGGAAACACTTTAGTTATAGAGTATACTTTCATAAGAGGTTTGCTATCAGGATTCACGGTATTTTACTTCATGCATTGAAATTTGACTGTATGTACATAGTGGTTACCATATCATTTATTCTGGTCATCTAAAAAAATATAATGATAAAAATATCTGTAGCAAATCTGAAAGTATGAAATATTTAGTCAGCTATATATTTATATTATTGCATAAATATGAGTTTTACTGTTAATTTTAACAATCAAGTTTGTGATTTTTTTTGTTTTTGCAAGTTAAAGGATTATTATAGGTATAGTTTTATGATACTACTATGTGCTCAATAATTGTACTTCCTGAAAGGAACAACAGTAAGATTTTTTTAAATGAATCTTAGAGAGTATTTCATCTAGTTTGCTAAGCATCATATTAATACCTAATTACTCTAAAGGATAAAGGATTTAATGATACTAAAACCACAGAATTAATTAAATAGAAAAACATCTTTAAAATTTCAATAAACAATTATTAAGGTTTCTCACAATCACAGTTATTTATAATTTTTTTCAATAATATTAAGATCTATCAACTAAATAAGAAAGAGTCAACCATTTCATACCACCAGGCAGAAGGTGCTAGACCACAAAACAGTGAATGGTGCAATGATTAACCTTACATACTCACAGCACTTAAGAGTCCTAAACATGCATACTTTTCGTTAATTTAAAATATAAACAAACAATGAAGATGGCTTACCTCGACTTTAGATTATTCTTAGCTAGTCCCTCATCGATTATTGCTTGGACTTGCACACCGTCAATAGTGGGCAAGGGTGGCTGATGAATCCTGGCAAATGCTCCATCAGGAGGCTTTAGAATCTTTTGAACATATGGCTGTGGATTTGGATTCTCATTTGTATAAAGTTGATGCGCAAGATCCTAAAAAATGTACAAATACTGTATTAGACAACAAATACAATGTCTTCAAATATTACTAATTACTCCCTTTAGTTAAAGAGTACTCATGGTTTCATGACATAATATAGTGATCGGCAACCTTTTCCATACGCCTGGCTGCATTTTTAGTTATGAATGCTTTGGTGGGCTGCAGTGGAAGTTCAGCCTGTCAGATAAGGGATTACATTGGAAGTTACCAACGGATTCTTTGGTATCATATACGTGAAAATAAATTAAATATAATTTTTTTAGTGCTAAAACTTTAGCAGGCATTTTCCAAACATAATTTCAATAAAAAATTATAAATCCTCTGAGCTTAATTCCACTGACTACTTTTTCATCATACCTTTGTAGGTTTATTATATGTTCAGGCAGAGCATAGGTTGCAAACCCCTTACATAAAACAAATTATGTCATAAAGATTTTAAAGTGTAAAATCTTCCTTAAATAGAAAATACTCCATTAAAGAATATCAGCTCTAAAATGAATATATATGAGATAGGAAGCTTACTCTATGTAACTAATGCAGACCACTCTCTTTCAACGAATAACATGCATTCCTGAAAAACATTCGTTAAAGGAAAATTCATTGAAAGAACATGATTTCCCCACTGAGTCCCCTTTTTAAAAAACAAGATGCATTTCAGCTAAACTATTTTACATTCTTGAATTTATTTTGTACTTTTTAAATGTTAAAAATTAAGTCACCTAAGGTCAATGAAAAAACCAAAACGACAACTAAAAATAAAAAAGAAGCTTTCTCAGTGACAGCAAGCATGATGCACACAAGAACAATACTGGCTTTGAACAAATCATGCAACAATCCTAAGGGTGGCAAGAATCTGAATGCAGCGGACCACTGTAATTCTATGTCACAGACTGCAGAATAGAATGATGTGTGAACCCCTCTCTGGCAGGGATTCCCAATCTGATGCTTATGATGTGCTTAAAATCCAGTTTCTTAGTACCAATAATATAATTTTCTAGGCTGATTTCTTTCTTTATATTAATTCAAGAACGTTAAGAGTAACTCATGATATTGGTTTGATTTCATTCATGATCATTTATATTTTTTAGCTATATCATATCCTAGGATATGATATTTGTTGTTCACCAAATCAAAAGAATTGGGAATCCCTGCTCTATGGACATACAAGAGGGTCTTTTGAATCTCTGGCCTTTTCTGAAAATATAAATCTCTATGTTCTGATTTGGATATTCATCACCGTTTTTTTAAGTGAACAGAACATTTGGTGGAGAGAAAGGCTTTAAAATTCAATATTTGTTAACATGATTGTATGTTGGATGAGCATTCCTTGAAAGAGAGTTGCCAGCATAGAGCTTATAATTCACTTTTTGGTCCTGAACATTTAGCTACTTTGGAATTTTTTCCAGTTCAATAGAAAACTCTTTACACCTAAATAAGAAATAAAATATCCAACTCGCTCAAAAAGATTAAGGATTAAAACCCAAAAGAAAGTTTGCAGTCATTGGTTTGAAAGCTTTACCTGGATATGAGTAAGCAACAGTTTTTGCTCCTGGCTTTCCAGCCTTAAGAGTTCCAACAAATTTGAATGTAATTCATCCCAGACATCACATGGTCGCCAGGGTGGTCCACGCTCTTGAACAAAGCTAGTGAAAAACATACAATCGAGGACCCTAGTGGTGAAGTCACAATCCGTCAGCCCTCTCTCACCAAGAAATGCTGCCTGTAAGCCAAAATAATTTTTAAAACTCAAAATATTCTTTAGATAGAATCATCTACTTGCAAACTAAATATCATATTTACTTATATACCCCGGGCACCTCTTTCCCCAAAATAGTAAAAAAATCGCTACAACATACAGTGTACAAACTTTCTCATATACAAATGCATCGTTTAGTTATCTTTAGAAAGATATGAACTATGTAGAATTATTATAAACATCAACTTAAATAACTACATGAAATTTGATGAAAATTGTATGAGCCGTTTTATTGCAGACATATACTCAAGTAACGGTACGAAATTTGATCAAAATCGTTAGAGCCGTTTTTGAGAAAATCAAATTATTGTTAAAGTTGCCTAGAATAAACTAGTCTTATATTAATTTTTTGGAAATATGAACTATTTGGTATTATTGAAGGCGTAAACTCAAGTACCCTGGGTGTTCCAAGCGTTTCTCATCTGAATTCACCACTTTTTTCTTCAAAGGTAACATATTAAGCTGAGAGAGCATTGGCCTAAGTATGTAGTAAAGCTATATTTTTAAGATCATTGCTTACTTAGAACTTATCTTACATAGGGTAGCTATTTAGACCGCAGTATGCTATTTTTATTTAATATTTTAATCAGATAACAGCTTCAGGAAGGTGGAAACTAAAATATTAAAGAACCTTAGACCTCTAACGACTCTAGCTTTGAATAAAAATTATGTAAATTGAAACACAGATATTAACTGATCAACAAAGTAAGTTCGAATCAACGTAACTCAGTGTATACCTGTCTCATTATGTAACACCTTAATAATTTTTAATGATCAACTTAAAATTTGAAGTAAATTATACATCTTTTTCCAATTTCTTTTAGTCCATCAATGTATCATCATTATCATACAATACTGAAAAAATGAACTTGGAAACCTTGGGTTGGGACCAGTTGTAATGCCTATAACGCGTTTACCCTCCAATGCCAGAACCTGTTTTACAAAAATTCCTGTCATTTATGGCTACCAGATAACATCAATGAGCAACTCTGATAACTATTTCATGTTTTTACTACAAGATTACATTCTTAGTTTCTATGACATTCTCTCCAAGTTACAGAGAAAATTTATTTGATTTAGGTCACCCTGAAAGTCAGCAGGCAAAAAATTAAAAATTCCTGGATGCCCAGTCTTATGCTTGCATAAATGATACAGTATTTTGCATCAATAACATTTACATTAGCAATAATTGTGAAATTATAACTTAATTTTAAGAGATGTAAAATGGCAAAATTACTTAAACTTTCTTAATAACAGATATGACTCAAGGAACAACGGTATTCAATTTCTCAAATATTTCAATCACTTACCTTATGGAAAGTTATCACAGGTCTTGGATGTATTCTAATAATTGTGAGGCAGCTTCTGTAACCTTGAAGCAACTGGGCAAATATCCTCATGAAGACTGCACGAATTTCTTTGTCCAGAAAAGCAGGGCTCGTGGGAATAGTTTGGTACTGTGATGGATTAGGAAGACCATTGCTTGCATGTGACATGTTTGATCGGTTTGAAGAGGATGACAAAGATGGCGGAAATGCATGATCGGCCCAAGCCAACTCTGGCTGCAATACCAGCGTTAGAGAATCTTGCGCATGAGACAACAACGGCTGAGGTAGCAGAGGTAGAGACACTCCATCAGGGACAGTTATAGACCCACCATCTAGATCAGCCACAATGACATCCATCTATAGAGATAATGATTAATAGATATAGTATAAACATAGTAATAATATAATATAAAGTCATGGCTAGTTGTGTTTATTCATCATATTTTTGTGCAATTTGAAATTTTCGATAGAAGAGATTTTATTTAACAAAGATGATGGATTAAACACTAAAACATCGCCTTTTTCTGTTATATTTCACAAATTATATGTTTCTGAAGTGAAAAATAAAGCAGAGATTATGAAGATATTTTTGTTCTTCATCCTAAAATTATTTTCAGGAAGGAGCAAAACAACTGGTTAACAACAATTTTCAGAGAGAAACTACAACAAAAATTATTTTTTGCAGGAACCAGGGTGAAAGTCGGAAGTTCAGTTTGATATCTTTCATCAAATCACTTACCAGTTCGGAGATCTCAGATCGAAGAGAAGAATGGACACCCATGATGAAGGGAGTTGGAGTCGAAAGAACCTCTACCAAAGCAGCCGGGAGCAGGGGTATGTAAACATGAGAGTAACGGAAGGGATACATGAGGGCAGTGAGTGCATGGGAACCTTCCGTGAGGCGAGAATAGCTCTTAGAATGGAACAGGATCTTGTGTTCTGTCATGATGGCACAAAACAGGCACAGCACATTTCTAATGCCTACAGATAAAGGGAAAAAGGTATACTATCATAAAAAAGAATGTGTGAGTGAAAAATTACTAATTACATCGTAAAAATGCCAATATTATAATATGAAGTTTAAAATTTTAAATTAATTAACACATTGCCCTGTGACATTTCAATAATTACAATAATACCATTAGCAGGTTATTATGACTTATAACTGGTTAAAATTGAATTTTTGCTGCATCAAATATAAATACAGCAGGACCTCCATAACCGTTACCATCAATAATCATTTTTTGATCAACCGTCGTTTGTACCAAGTGGTACAAAAAAAATGAAAAAGTTCAGTCATCATTTTTGAATGAAACAGACAATGAACCCTTCAGCAGGCTGCATTGGAAATGGCCAATGGATTACAGTTAAATCTTAAGTTACCTAGAGATTCTTAGGAACCATATGCGTGGAAATCAAGTTAGAATTAGCTTTTTAGGGTTAACATTTCAATAATAAAAATCATGATGGAATTCAAGCTTAGATATATCGCTGAGAAAAAAACAAAAACAGCATTAAAAAGAACTTACTTGAATTGAGAAATATTCACAATTCTACATTATATATCTATATATATATATATATAAAAGGCTTAGGTATGTTTCCAAGAAAGAGTTATTAGGTACGTGTGTCGGTTTCAGAAACGAAAGTTTAGGTACTTCTAGATATGCTAGAATCTTGAAATTTGAGGAGATGATCAGTCATGGGTCACAACCAGGGATGCCAGATGTCCCGCACAACAAAGAATTGTCCCGCATGACTTACAAATGTCCTGCTAAACCATTTTGAAACTAAAGATTTGAATGCACCCACTATAAATAGAAAGCGTTAGTGCATTGGTGTATAATCATATTGAAAGCTTTTGGCACATAGTTGCGCGAAAAGTCACGTGATTTAGGAAAGGCAGTTATGGATAGGGAAGCTTAATGGGAAGTGAAACTTTGGCTCAATAGAGAATGACTGATTTACTCACCCCCATGCAGTTCTTCTTTCGAGAAAGGATTGGACACTAGACGGTTGCATTCCTGTTTTATATGTGCTTTTGGCGTTATATTTTCATATTTTGTGATTTTTATAAAAGTTTATTATTGCCAAGCTTGTGATGGTACTACGTAATACTGATTGTAAATAAATAAATGTTTTCACTTTCAAAAGTAAGGTATATATTTGTATTATTTCAACATTATTCTGTTTCGGTAATATTTTATTTCTTATTATTGCCGAGCGTAAAAAATGTCCCACGCAGTAGCTTCGGTATTATTGGCGACACGTAAAAAATGTCCCACACGGTAGTTTCGGAAATCTGGTAACCCTGGTCACAACCAACAGGAAAAATCGAAAATTCGAACATTTTCCATTTTGAGGAGGTCTTTTTGACCCCAAACTTTCATTTCATTACCCCATAAGAAAAGCATTGAAATCGGTGCAAGCAATTTTTTAATTGCATTTTAAAATTACTTAAAATTATGATACAAGCTCCGGACTTGAAGTATTAAACGGAAAAAAAATAAAAATTATTATTTTTGAAAAGAGAATACAAATTCATGCCGAATTAGCTTAAATATTTGATTTTAACTGCATAAAAACAAGAAATTTTAAAATATCAAACAATGGGAAATTTTATCTACCATGGAAACACTACAATACTTTTATATGGGATTCTTTCCTTTTAATAGTATGAACATCTATATAGCTTATGAGTGTAAAATTATCGTGTTTTATAAGCTGTTTAAATGAAGAGAGGGTAAGGGGAAAAGGAGAGGAGGGAGAGAGGGAGGGAAATAGGAGAGGGGGGAGGGAGTGAAAGGAAAAGAGGTGAAAGGGAGATAGGGGAAAGGGGAAGCAGGAGAGAGGGGGACAGGGAGAGAGGGAGGAGGGAAATAGGGGAGAAGGGTTATGCAGGAATGCAGTAATAGAGGGGAGTTATGGGAAAAGGAGACAGGGTGAGGGAGGGGAGAAAGAGAGGGGAAAAAAGAGAGGTGGAAGGGAGAGAGGGAAAAGGAGAGAGACAAAGAGGGGAGAGGGGAATAGGGAGAGAGAGAGGGAGATGTATCAATAATGCAAGAAAATAATAAAATATGTAATTAATTATCTATGGGGATGTCATTTGCACCATTAATTGATTCACATTATTATTACTAAATTAATTGAAAGAAATCTGTGTAAACACTACATGGGTACAGCTCCAGTCGGACTGCCTCCTCATGAACTGAAGCTTAAAGTAGGAGCTGTTATCATGCTCCTTGGAAACCTAATGCCATTGAGAGGACTATGTAATGGTACAAGACTTACTGTTACTCGAATACGAACACACATAATCAAAGCAAAAGTGATCGGTGCAGCAAACTTGGACATGGTACTTATTTCAAGAATCTCACTCATTCCATCAGACACAAATTTACCATTCGATTTTAAACGAAAACAATTCCCCATTTCAATGACAATGAATAAGTCACAAGGCCAAACATTTGATAAAATGACTTTACCTACCTAAGCCTGTTTTTAGTTATGGACAATTATATGTTGCTCTATCAAGAGTCAGATCGTTTGATACACTTACTTTAATGTCAGGAAAGAACCAAGAAATTGACAATTGTGTCTTTAGAGAAATCTTTGATTAAAAAATATGTTCAAAAAAAAGATAAATGCTTGAATGTTTAATTAAGAACCTTTAAGATCTGCTAGGTCGGCATATGTTATGCTGGGTACAGCTAGTATTAACAGATTTTGCTACCTGGATAATAATATTTAGTAGTTAATTAAAACAAATGAAAAAGTTTTGAAAACTATGAAACACTGACAGTGGGCCGCATGAACTTGCTTAAGTGGGTTGCATCTGACCCGCGGGTCGCAGGTTGGGCACCCCTGGTCTATGGAACCGGTGTGCTGTGGCTGTTCTCGGAGAACATTTAGTCGATTGTGTGAGAGTGAAAAAATTTCATGTAAATTGAAACAGTTAAACATAGACTAATAGTATTTAGAATTTTGCCTTCAAATATAAGAATCAAATAGCAAAACATTCCTCTGTGGATTGCTGCAGTACAACTGCCAACTGATTTGTCAAAAAGATCTTACACACACTGTGTAAGGTCTTTTTGAATGAATTATTGACCTATGACATTGTTCCTATGGGAAAATCGGTTTTGCTAATCATCGGGGATTCCAGGAACCAATTAACGATGGTTATCGAGGTTCAACTGTATTTCAAAGTAATGTGCTAAATTCCCTGATATATCTGTTAACTTGAAAGTATTACACCTGGGGTCTCTAACCTCTCAACACCCTAGATCTTCTATTCATTTGTAAATTTACCGAGCCTTGACCCAGTGGATAGAGCCTTGATACAAGAAATACTATTGAGCAAGGGGGGGGGGGGAGAGAGGGGTAGATGGAGGGGGAGGATCCCCACAAATTTATCACAAACTTTAAGAGGCAACGAAAGCATGTCGTAAAATGAAATATCCTGCTTAACACGTTGATCCAATTCAATTACAAACATCTTTTTATTCAAGTTAAACAAGCTCAAGTAACGTTATATTAGAGTTTTAGTTCTGTACAAGAGAATATTTTAGTTCATATAAAATTGATTAAAATTTTATCCACCAGGATAATTCAATGTATTACTATGTTTTAAGCTACTAGAAGTATAAAATAAATATACAGATGGAAGAAATCAACCAAAACATAACTTGAATTAGTTAATCAAGTTACACATAAAGTTGCAGTTAGCCTCAAACTTTTTCCTTTTGCAATAATTCGCGACTGAAACACCACGTATTGACTTACAGTTAAGCAAACTCAGGGTCGATAAACATTGATACACTCGTATCTCACTGCGAGAACTGATATAGAGAGATACCTGTATTATTTATTTAATGCATTCCAATTGCTCTTAATTTTTGAACGAATATAAAATCACTTGCATAGCTTGATAAAAAAAAGTTCCAACTAAGTTCAAAATCTATATTGGCTCAACATTTCTTACTTGATTCAATAAAAAGTAATAGCGCTGAGGCTAGATTCAGCAATCGACTTTAAAAGGGCCAAATATCGACCGGTTGATCGTGATCGACTGATTGGAGACCACTGTATTACGCCATAGGATGAATACACTTACTTTGTTCATTCTAAAAGATGGAGAAGTGTTATGATAAGTTAAAACATAAGACACCATCTTCTCTCAAACAGTTTCACGATATAAATTTTTAAAAGTTCAATAATTCATTCTTGTGAAACATAAAAAGGATTACTGGGCAATATCTCATGTTACCTTGTAATGTATTAATAATAACAATCATTTTATGATGCATTTACAAACAGTGCTGATAAAATTATAAAAATTACCATAAAAGTAATATGTACTTATATACATTAATCATTTTCTGTGTGAAGTACAGGTGGTAAAAACCATCATTGCAAAACATGCCCTCCAGCCTAACTCATAATCAACACGTTTTTAAAAATAGTTGTCAGCAGATAAAATTTACCCAGCTGCTGAAACAGAAGGCTAACGTTGGAACTGGTGACTGGTAGAGAAGGGCTGAGAGGTGGTTGTAGTGCCTGACGGTCACCTGCTCCAATGCTAAAGCGGACCTGAGGTCCTCCAGGTGGAGGAACTTGTATGCAACCCAACACATTCCCCACCAGGGTCTCAAGTGGTATGGGCATACTTTCAACATACACTGTGTACATTATACCCAGACAGTTCTGCAACACAGAAGAATGATAAGCATAAAAGATCTTCTGGAAAAAACCTTAATGAAAAAAAGAAGGTTCAGTGATGACTTACCCTGAATGTCTCTATGTAATCCAAACGAGAAACCAGTACAAGACATTTTGGAGCATACATGATACTGTGATGCGTTATTGCTGGTAATGTGCGAGTGAGGTTCCCAGTTAGACTAGGGTGAGAATTTTCAGGGTCAACATTATCCTCTTCCTGTAAATAAATTTAAAGGTTCATTGCATTAATTATAGCATCATTTTAAAACAAAAAATATAATCACATATTACTTGAAATAAAATCATTTTTTGACAATTTTAATGGAAAAAATGATTCGAAAATCACTTTCTTTAGAATAACTATTTTTCTACATTTACTATAAAAGCATTTTTGCCAAAGATCTTTAAATATGTATGGGATTATCTTAACCCATTTCTCCCCAGTGTTTTCACAAAAACAGCAATCATGATGATCAACTTCACAATTGGATCAGAAAATTTCTTGCTGTTTAGATAAAACTGATTTTTAATCAGAATAATGTAATTTAGAAACATTAATTATGATGTCACTATTGGCCGACAGTGATTAAAATAGTATTTTATGTACAAAATTTGAATTGAACTGAAAGAATTGATTTAATCCAAAAAAAAAATTGAGTTGGTGAACTAAACTGATGGTGGCCAACATTTTCTGCTTGAGAGCCACATCATAGGCTACATGCAGTTGAAAATAGAGTCGAAGAATAATTTAAGGAAGCTAAAAGGTAATTCTTTCATGATTTGTTTTAAATTTATTTTTTTGTCGTGAAACAAAATAATTACCTATCTTCATTTTATGCTGTGTCTTCTAAATGTAAAAGTTTAACTCCTGGAAGAATGGATGCAAACATTCAGTAAGCTGGATGAAGTCTGTAGTTTGGAAATGACTGGACTAAACAATCCCAAATGATTAAAATACAGCTTCCTCAACGAGATTTTCCCTTTCACAAAATTTAAATCAGAGTTTAGGTTTATTAAAAAATACTACTTCCATTTTGTCAAATTAACTGCAGTCTTTGGAATGACCTTCCAAAATATAACAATAATAACATTCCAAACAATAAAGAAAATCTCCACAGATATTGAATTCAGTAAAGAAAAAGTAAATCGACATTAACATTGACATGTTTAGCTGTCATTCTGAAACGCAAGGTGCATAAAGAAACACATTCTATTTAAATGTGGGCTGAGAGGAAATTTTCTTTAACTCAAAGTAACTTGTAAGGATTCCTTGGTTAAAGGATTAAATGTAAAAGCATTTGGTGATGTAATGTGCTGAAATTTAGAGGAAAGAGGCCATATAATAATTTAAGCACCACTAAAATGAGATGAACAAATAAACTCAACAGATTAGCAACAATATAAAATAAAAGAGTCAAAACATAGTCTAATAAATGTATTCCCAAGTATGAAATATTAATATGTAGCTGCATATAAATGGCAACATTTCAATGCTATCATAGTTATAAATCAAATAAACTAAAATATTTTACTGGAGAACAGAATAAATATTCAATCGTGTTAAAGAACATTATAACTGGAAAAATAATGCCACAATAAAAATGAAGCTGGCTGTACTTGAACTGGAAAATTACAAGCTCACTTGCCTAAATGGTGCTAAATTAAATATTGCAAATGATATAAATACTCATTAGTCAAAAAATAACCTGCAACTGAAAGCTATTGAGTTATCATTTACAAATTAAGTGATATCTGTTTGGAAAAACAAACATTAAGTAGTGGACATGCAACAAGTTGTACTTTTGCCAACTTGGAAGGAAAACCTTAAGAAAAATCTGATTTATTTACGTTATTGAATTGTTATCATGTTCTTTCAAAAACATGTAACATTAAAAGCAAATTGGAGGACTAAATATTAGCTAGAAATAATAAATATTCAATATTTCTGGAAGAGGACCACAGAAATACAGCTAATAATAAAATGGTTGAATAAAACAAAATAATTCCACTACTAAGTAGTTATCTTCAGTGGTAATGAAAATAAATACAATCTTTAAAACTAAATAATTGTTATAATCACTTTAAAGGAATTTATATTAATATTTAGTTGTTTTGCCACAAATTAACAGAAATGTAAGTACATTTAATCATTATAACCCATTAATTAATATAAACTTTCACAAAATTAATAAATATGCGAGAATTTAAAGACATGCCTCTTGAGCTTTGATAATTGATGATGATAAACATTACAAAAGAACAGGTAAAATAACGTATATTAAAGATCTGACAATATAACGGTTTGTGCAACAGTTTTAATGTAATTTGTTTGTAATATTAAACCAAAATGATGTTCATGTAAGTAATTTTGAAATAAAATACTTCGAAAATCATGAAAATACTTTATTCGATTTTTACAAAACAGATTAACCCACTTTAGAATATCAGTTACACAGAAAATAAGTTCAAGATGTTTTGAAAGAAGACGTTTATAATAAAAACTACAAATACAGCGTATGATATTTTACTTACCTCATCGACAGGTTTACTTGGTGTGATTGATACAGTTTCATTGAAGCTGAGGCATGCACAATAATGGCGATTGGCATCTATATCTGTCAAAACTGACACAAAAAATCGCGGCTGTTGACGTTCGGTTGACAAAGCCCATCCATGCGGCTGACAAAACTACACCAATAAGATCAATTAGCATTACAATTATTAGAAATTAAATTTTATGTGAAAAAATATCTTCTAAGTTTCTAAATAAAACTATATATAAAAAACATTTACTTTACAGAGATTACCGAAAGACAGTTTTATCAGAAAATTAATACCTACCCATTCTATTCCTTCCATAAATGGAGTGTCACTCCAGTCTTTTTCGGGAAACCTTTGCAGGATCATCCCGCTGCTCATCCCACTCCCTAAAATATAGCAGTTTAGATCATCCCAAGTAAAACATCATCTGAAAGAACTTAACGAATTGTCCTTAATCACTTCCGATACTTAACGCCTACAGTTCGACTAGTTTCAACTTTTGATGAAGGCACATAATATTATTTATAAATGAATGAGGATACTAAACTACTTTCATAAAAATAAATGAAACTATTTGACAGGTAACGTCATTTAAGTTCATATATAAAAAGTTGTTTCTCAAAGTCAGATGCACGACGGCCAAATTTTAAAAACAAATTTTCTAAGTTGGTGATAAATAATACATTAAAACTAAAGATAAAATATATTATAAGCACGTTACATTTATGTATCGGAATGACTGGGGTGTGTACTTACTGATAACACAAACATAAGAAAGAACGTTTTTTTAAAGCACTTACTTTCTTTCTCATGATCGTAGCCAACTACAACAAAGTAATCGGCTAATCGTGACATCCTATTCACGATCTTAACAAAAATATTAATTATTTCCCTATTATCTGCAGATGGAAGCCATATTTACTGTTTGCGCAGCCATTCGCGCAGAAACCACACCCATCATTCTAGTAAGTATGGAACAAATGAATCATTGTATGCATCTGAGAAACACATACAATTAAGATTTTTAATACCTCCTTGGTATATTTTTCATTGATATCTATAAAGTAAAGAGTATTTCATAAATAACTATCAACAATAATACACCAGACAGCTTGTTGAACGTGGCCAAAAATATTTTCTTGCAATAGCGCGTTTCTTATGTTTTGTTGTTTCGTTTGTCGTATGTTTTTTATTTGTTTTGAATGCAAGTCTGCCCGGTTTCTAGTGAAAGTAGTTACAAGTTTAATCGCACCGTCACTAGCATCGGTGAACGCGTTCGCTCTCCGGAATCAATGCCTCTTGCGGTGAACTGAGCAACTACGTTTATATTTCCGTTAACATTATCACTTCTTCAAATGCTAACAACAAATACAAGCATTGAATTTCACACTACTACCATTTGAATTGGATTTTACTAATTCGCAATCAATTCGGGATGAAGTGCATAACTTCGAAAAGAGGTATGTATTATTTATTTTTGATATTTCATTTTACATTAAACTTGTTTTCAATTAATTTATTTTGACAGCAATATAAAAAGAAGTATATTTTCAGTGTACAATTATCGATAGATGTACAAAAGATATAATTTCATTTTAAATTTATAATATTTTCAAAATATTGAATGGATGTTTTAATACATTACAAATAAACTAAATTTTAATACGAAATCTTTCCTTCGCACATAGTAGAAGGTTAGTTAACAACAATATTTATCCATGAATTGATATAAATAGCCGGTCCATTTCATGCAACAAATAGCGCATTTTTTAAGAGTAATGAATTTTCAATTACCGCTGAAAAACTCTGTTAATGTAACAATTCAGAGAAAATAAAAATGGAAACAGTTGGTGAAGATGGTCATGAAAACGTAAGCAAACCCGTACGTGACGTGCAGGCAAAGCGGTTGAGTGATCAGATTCCAATTTCTCCTGATCCAGGCTTGTGTCACCACCTGCGCGAGTTAGCTGCGCACTCGTCCAGTGCGTTGTCTGGATTCTTTGTGCCATTCTTGGCATACCAAAATCAGACTTACTCTTCATATTTACGGACCAAATACCGTCCTAATTTTCACCAAACTTCGCCGTGAAGGCGCACAACTTTTCGTAAGGTGAGTACAATCCAGCTACTTACAATTTTAAATTAAATTATATTGGTTTTCTAGCTGTATGGGACGTTGAAATGTTAGCAATGTGATCGCGATCCTCTAATACTTTACATACTTGTCAAGTTTGCCATTACGAACTTCCGGCGACGGTGGAATTGAATTAACGCTCATCGCAGCTGCTCAAAACAACGGATTATGAAGTGAATAATTAAAAAATATTGCTTGCGATCCTGTGTTATATATTGATCGTGTTGTTAGTAGTATTAAGCTCGTTATTTGAGTGAATGTATTGAAAATAACGGGCGATTCTGTGGAATGTTGTGGTTCGAGAGACTACGAAATGATGTTTATGTTAAATAAAATTGTTTTGTTTTATGATATGCGTGTGTGTCGAAGTGATGAACAATAGACATTGCGGTTACAGTGAATCTGTTTTTCAAATTCAAATATTTATAGTTAATACGAGTGGCGGCAACTCAAATAATTTGGCGCGATGTTTACCTGTGATAGTAAATTAATGTCGGATTTTTAGTGTACGTGTGAAAATGTTTATTTTGAATTTTTACATTGTCTCGAGTGTCGCTCGAAGTTGATACCTGGCGTTAATTATTGGTGTGTTTATAAATGTGGTTTTTCGTGAATTAAGTAAATTTTATTGCCTCGAATTAGTCTCGTACGAGAGAACTTTCTTTACGTGCACATAATTTTCGTATGTTTACTGCATAAATCCGTATTTGATGTAATTTATCATTTACAAAAATATTAATCATAATGGTTTGTTTATCGCAGTCGATCACATCGCCTATATTTCAATTTTGAAGGAATTTTTTTATATTTGTTTCAGATTATAAATTATATTCAGGTGCATTTGGTTGCATGGATTTAGTTTATAAATATTAGCCTCTATTGCTTTGTTTGCATATATTTCTAGTTTTGTGTGTGGATTTCAGTATGTGATTCGCGCGCTGCGTTGGCGCCTTTCTGCCAAAGTTTTATGTAATGTTTATTTCATCTTGTTGGCATCTTTTTTTGTGTTCATTGGTTCGTTGCAAAACTTGAAGATCACGATTCTTACCGCGCCGGCGTCTTGAACCTTCTTATTTCAGATCCTTCGCCTACACCTAGGAGATTGACGTGCGATTCCTCCAGCTGGTGTTAAAATTCGTCGTTTTGTATCTAGGCGTTCGGGGGCAGCCGTTCCCCTGCTTCAAAATCCCCCTCCCCATCTTATCCGGCAGTTCGTTCGAGTAGCGGGCCCACGATTTCAACACCTGGACGGTGGAGGAACAGCGGGTCAGACGCCATGGGAACTCAAACCGAATATCGCTTGATCGGTCGTTACCGGCCGACGCCGTGCCCTGAAGCCGGGCTTTTACCCCGTGCCTCTCGTGGAATTAGTTTCCTACCCCGAGACCTCTTCGTTTTGCTTTTGCGGTATTGTGTTTATGGCTACTTTTAGCGCTTTTAGGAAGAGCGAGCATTCGATGTTGATTCGTAAAAGAGCGCGGATTTTTATTATTAAAAAGGGGAGGTGGTCATGTAATCACTACGTAAACTTGCCTGCTGCAAATTCACAAAACATAGGCATAAAAAATTATCTTCTATGGAGCGGTAGGAAATTTTGGTTTGGTTAGAAGTCTCTATATTGTAGGGAATGCTGTAGGTCCCATATGTTTACAGACTTTTTAGCTTTTGAGAATGATTGTGTGCTTCAATGATGTTGCATCAGTTGTTCCCTCCTAGAAGTGTAATTTTTTAATTAGGCAAATTCTCGCGATTTGATGGGGAGAGGAGGCATCCAGGCGAATTAGGAATGATAATAATAATAACTACCCTGAATTAATCCGAGACGCGTTTCGGTAATCGTCGCAAGACGACAAATGTGTACCATTATAATTAACGAACGTTCAATTTTTAGAGCCACTCGAGTGGACGTCCGAGTTGCTCTTCGTATCCTCTTTAGTCTAGTAGCGACTCGCTCCCTCTTGCAGTTTTGTGACAATGAATTTCTTAGATTCAGACTCTCCAAATCCTTCCCCTTCACTCCGAGTCCCCTCTTCACGAGATTTAATCAGCTGCCGATGAGGACCGATGGCCCATACCAAACGAAAGTAAAGATGCTTGATCGGGTTCTACAAAGATAATAATGTACCGAGGGACGCCTGTTGTTGATTTTGAATGAGGGGGGTACTTCCAAATCCTTTTTATGATCGTTTTCGGTTTATATTTGATCAGTCGATTCCTAGGCGTTGAGATATTCCGAAATTACCTGGATGGTGTGGCTTTACCGCTGGCGTCACCGTTACCCGAGAATCCACACTTACCTGCATTACAGATCTACCACCAGATCTCATTTCTTCGTGATTTAACACGCCGAGAAATGGTAAAATTCTTACAGATCACTAGTACAAATTATGATTATTTCGTGTTTCGCTAATTAATTGCTTTGAATTGGTGAAGATTCGTCTTGAAAATTTTTCGTTTCCCTCGAGACAACTTGCTACCGCAAAATTAATTCTGTTTTATATAACGGTGTATAAAAACGAATGTTTTTTGTCAAAGGTTGAGGTTATTTTGCATTCCAAGTGCATTTGGAATGCTGTAGGGAATCCTAAAGTATCGTTTTGAATATAAAAATACGTGGTGGTGTCGATATTAAATTTTTCTTCAGTGAGGGAAATTCCGTTTGAATTTGGTTTAAGTAGAATGGGAGATTTAAAAAAAACGAGGTAATATCTTTAGTTATTCGTCGGCCATTGAAATTACCATGCTGGAGATTTCGCAGGAATTCGAAAACGTAAGCTCCCTTTGTGTTTTGTCGTGGTTAATTCTCTAGGAATTCTTTCGACGATGTTATTCCTGGATATTTGTGGAAATCCTTGCTTTTATTTACCCATTTAACAATAGTTATGTATTTGCTGGGACTTTCGTCTTCCCTCGAGGTACGTTTAGACACTCGCATTTTGAAAGTTGGATTAATAAATTGTCTTTTTCCTCACGTTATTTACTCAGTGAAATGGATTAAATGCAGGCGAAGTCGCTTTGTTTGCCGTGGAAAGATTTAGTTATTGAAAGAGTTTTCATTTGATGATATTTTCATCTATCCCTTGGCAGGTATGGCCTAAATCTATTCAGAAAAATTTTCAATCTCGAAGGAAAATAAAATTTGAATAATTTAATTTGACGTGTCTCTTTTCGATCATTTGAATTCCCTTTTTCGCAGTATTTCATATTGCCATCTGAGCGTACTGCTTTGTCTTTTACTTTATTTTTAGGCCAATTTGGGTGTTATAAACGTCCCTCCTAGGTAATGGTTTCGTCAGAATTCGTTTAATCGACCTTTATAACAGAAGTATCGTAATGACTATCTTAAAATATCACATTAGTGCATCGTGCAAAAAATATGTACTTCTTGCAAATGTTTTATTTTTATTCGATGGACATAACTGCAGATTAATGAGTTGAAATTTGAAATTCATATCAGGGGAACGGATTCGCCGAAGGAATGCTTCTATTCGTTGTAAAATGCTTAAAAGGAGAGTTTATACGACGGTGATCCCAGTCCTGCTATCGCTAGATTGAAAATTTGCGAGAGCGGTGATGTTTCGGCTTTCGTAGCATTACTGAACCATGCGTGGAGGACAGGTATTTTTTTCGGGATTATTTTAGCTGCATCGCGTTGGTGTAAGACGTAATTATAATGAGCTATTTTTCTGCTCCGGCATTCATTTCTGAGCGATAAACACTTTCGCTTCTCCCCCCCCCCCCCCCCCACCCTCCCTTCCCCGCCGTCTTCGCGGATAACACTTATTAAAGGCTAAAAACGAGGACGTTAATCCTTTGGGATAAATCACGCGTTAAGTTGCGTTCTTACGTCACGGCCGTGTGACCGAACATACAGATTATTCCGCTTAACATTCATAATGCGTGCTTAAGGGCGTGGGCAGTGTGTTTTCCAGCCACTAGAGGGGGTGCGCTCGCCTGAATGATTTATAGAGGCGTCGTTTTTCTCCATGATTCACCGATGTGAATAAACGACAGGATGCGAGGGAGAAAGTCGCGGGGTGGACAACGGAGACTCTAAAATAATAAGCGGAATTAATAATTAGGAAGAGAAGGAGATTAGGGGGGGTATAGCCATCGACGGTCTTGATCGGAATAAAAATCGGCCAGCTAATTAAAAATTATCAGCTAAGAGAGGGAAAAGATTTTATACGAATGTCGCGGCATTTCCTATGCCAGTTCAGGGTAAGAAATCTCGCGTTGTCCGTCCAAAGTTCCATAATTTTCGCACTGCAGCTTAAAAAAAATCGAAAGCGGTAAGTAACGTTTTATTTCAAGTCAATTATTCCGTATAAATACTTCCGAGATACCGTATCCGCGTGTTTCTGTTAATAAAAACCAATTTATTTGTTTTTTTAAATTTTCTCTCGAGCTTCGAAATTTTTTGTCAATTTTAGATTTAAAAATTCGGAGCGTGATTATAAGACCGTTGGTTAGCCGAGTGTCGGCACCGAAAGTTATCCCCCGAGGGACGATTTTCATTTTTTTATATCTCGTTTACCGTTCCAATTACGATCGCTTCGTCCAAACGAGCGAGGAGTGGGATATCACGCTTTAGATGGCGCGGGAAGTCGCATCGGTTAACACGAACGTATTCGTTAGTCGTCGGTCGAAATGTCGTCCAATGTGGTCGCGTGAACTCCTTTTCTCACCGCTCCTTCCTTCCTCGTCTGCGAAGTTTCGATGTGTCTCGAGTAGTCTAGTCCCCAGAAGTACAGCGGGACCGCTTCTTCCTCTGGGGAATAGAGGTGGTGTCTCGCCTCTATCTTTAGAAGGGGACCAAGCGGGCACGGGTTTATTTTGGGCCTTACGTGGCGGGTGGGTAATACTCCCGGAGGCTGACTCCTCCTCGCATCTTCTCGCCTCTCCCTCCTCTTCCCCCTTCCCTCCTGCTTGCTCCCCCTCCCGCCTCTCTTCTGCTCACTCTTAGGATTCCGCGTTCTTAAACCTCCCTTAAAACACCTCCTCGCCGTCTAATCCTCTCTCTCTCTCCCGTATTCCCTCCTCCATTAGGTGTTTTTATAACTGCGATGACGCACTTTGTACTAGGATATCCCTTCCTCTCTTTGTGCGCTAATTCCGTTTCTTATCCGTCGGAGCTTTTTGCGAGGCAATTTGCCTGTATTTATGACCGTTCCTCCCATCGGCAGTTGTAGTTCTGCGGGCAAAAATTGACTCGGTGGTCTGATATTAAACTGTGTGTGTGTGTGTATATTTATGAGAATTCTACCTCTCGGTAGTTTTATGCTCAACTTGCCTAATCTATCTTATCCAAAGCCTCACCTTCCTCTTCATAACCATGCCCTTCTTTTCAAGTATCCGTTATTGCTTTTCTCTTCCTGCCTATTCGCCTATTTTATAGTAATCTTCTATGACTTCCTTCAACAACAGTCATTACCGTATTTTAGTCTTCTTCCTCATTTGTTTTACTCCCAGTTCAAATAATTCTCTTCCTTGACATATGTATATCTCAATGGCCGCTAACTTTCTTCCTATTTTCTCATTGCCCACGTCCCAGAAAACCCAAATCGTGTTTTAAAATGTTGTGTCAATATAAAGTTTATATGAATTACATAATGGCATTATTTATAGGCGTTTATGCTGAATTTCGGCGATTGATCGAAAGCGCTCGTCTAAGTAACCCAGTACATCTACATGACTGTAGTTGAGGGAATGACTGATTCGCTTCGTCTTGGTTGTCGTGTCTGCCTCCCAATGCTAAGATCGCAGGTTTCAATCCTGCTGTGGGCGTCGTCTTATGTACTCTCCTTTATGCCTACGTGCCCTTTATAAAAGGCGGCGTTTGGCGAAGCATGGGTAGTGGTGACTTGGGGGAATAACGCGTCTTCTTTTAATGGCAACGAACGCTTTGAATCGTCGGTGAACGAAGGTGTGAGTTTCCCCCGCGCCCGAGAAAGCCGCTCCTCCCGGCGCATCCGCCCTCGCCTTCCGCGGGATTCATCTCCGTACGTTTGTCCGTCTTGGTCATCGCAATTATCCTCGTGGGAGGGCTTCCCGAGCCGTTTCTCCGACGATCCATCACTGTCTGTCGACTCGGAGCGAAGCTTAAGGGCTCTCTCGATAATTAATTCATTCGAGTCCAAAATTTTCTATTTCAGCCTGAGATGGTGAATTAATAAAACTGCAGACACTCGGTGCTAATTTTTCTCGTTTTGGAGCCATCCAGTGGCGAATGGTAATCACTCAACTTTGCTATTTACATTGGACGCGTTTCAAAATTCATTTAATACTACCATAGTTAACGTCTTATTTTGTCCTTTCCATTTCACCTACCAACATTTCGAAATAAGACATAAAACCATGTATATTATCTAAGGACGATTTTTGCAAGTGCTGATGGTATTACTGGAGTGGCTCCCGTCAAAAAGTATCAAGGGAACATAATCCCTTTTCCATTACCTTATCTCCATCTACTGAATTTCATTCTATGACGCTGATGCAGTTGCATTAATAAAAAAGCAGAATAAATTATTTTCCTATCTCGTATCTCACTGCCGCTGGAATTACTCGCAGCACCAAAGATTTAATTTTATCTGAAGTATTTTATTCGTATGTGCGTAAAGAATGGCTGCATTCATTTGTTCGACCGTTTAACACGTTTGAAATTATTAAATTATACGTTGGTTTGTATTTCTCGCATTCGTTTGGTTGTTTTATTTCCACGTGTAATTAAATTTGACCCGCTGCCCAAAATATTATGTTACTTATTGTGTTAGGAGGTATGTCATGTCTCGCTGGAATGCTATGAAATTACTTATGACTTTTAGTCGCCTTATGAAATAATTGCAGTTGTCAAGAAATCGCGCGCATTTTTTCTTTGTAAGTTATTTATAATATCAGCTTAGTTTAGATTACGTTAGAACAGGAGCGTGCAACCTACGGCCTTCGAGAGCATTTTATGCGGCCCGCGAAGCTTTGGTGAAGATATGGTCTGTGATATTTATTACAGATAATTCTGTACTTTTTTTTAGTTAGATTGTTGCTATAACACACATTGCCTCGCGAAGTTTTTACGCTAAAAAAACTGGTTAAAACTAAAGATTCAACAGCTTTATTAAGTCGACCTGCAACCATGGCAAATTCATTGTGTGTGACAGTATCAATTTGCTACGCCATAGACCAGATTTCGCTCATGTGGCGGTAATAATCTTTTAAGGACCTTTCGAGTGCCTGGATGCACGTCCAACAGTTTTTTTAAAAAGCTTTCCTCGGATAGGGATTAAACAAAAATAAAAGACAAGTAGGAGGAAATGGGCGAACGCTTTTTATCTTTCGTTCAAAAAGTGTTTCCCAGGCAGCGTTTGCGATTTTAGCAACCGTTTCCCGGCAAGAGGGAAGGTGGTTCATTTCCTCCCGTCATTCCCAATTGAAGCGTCTTTGATTCTCCTCCATCCATTGCCCTCCCGGTAACCTTTCTCTTCTTTGCCCTCGAGGCATCCTGGCGCCGTCGCTTGCCAGGAGGACATCTTCTTCTCTCTATCTCCTTTTGTGCCTCCTCCACCTTCTCCTTTTTTCCTCCCATTCCTCTCCTCCTATTTTAAACGGTTCGTATGTTGTCAAGAGACTATTTCGCGGGACTGTGACTCATTTCACTGCCCAGTCCCCTAAAGTGATCCGTTTTTCATGCTCCTTTTATTTGTAAACTTTCTATGGGAATAGGACATCATTGAGCATCGTGTCGTTTTGTGAATTAATTTAATTCGCCAGTGTTTACTCTGCTGCTTAACGCCGAAGCGTTCAATCTTTTAATTCTTCTTCTAGTTCGAGGTTCTCATCCGACAGCGCTGTCATCTCTCCTCCGGATCCATACCGCCGTCCTCTTTTCTCTAATGCGGCTTTTGTTATAGTTCTTTTCAAAGATTCAGGATTATTGGCTCTTTCGCGTTCTTTTTTAATTGATTGAAATTGACTTTGAGTGCTTAATCGGCGGAAAAATGGAGAAAAATGATAAGTCCGTGAGAATGATACGAAAAACGGCCAGTATTGTTTCTTTTTTAGATTGTCGAGTGTTATGTCTGAGGAAATTGTTTTGGTGAATGAAGTTAATTCAGATATTTATCGTTCAGTAAATTTCTTTAGGGTTCGTCGCCATGATGCGACTTTAATCGCTCTAGCATTTCATATCGCAAAGATTCCGCTGGCTATCCGGTCGGACGTTCCCCCTTCGCATTTATTATTCCGACATTCCTATTCCTAATTGCACGTAGACTAATTACGCGAAGTTTTTATATTATCCCTTCATAAGGGAAGACTCTCGGAGCAAAGTGATAAATCATTGCCGAGAAGACGTGACCGGTTTTTTGTATAGCGTTGAAGAAGTTACTCGGAAGCACTTTCTCATGCGACTTAATTTTTTTTCGTTTTCTACGTGATTTTTAGATCTGTCGTGTGCTCCTCCCCATTCTTCCCCCCCCCCCTTCTCCTCCCCCCCCCCGAAGACCCGTTTCTCCGCAGCTTCCTTTCACCGTCTCTCGGCGACGCGGGAAAAGGTAGGGATCGGTTCGAGACAAATAAATATATTAGGATGTGAGTCGCCTCAAAGGTTCCGGATGTAACCATTCGCGTATTTTATTATTCGGTGTAACAGTTTTCTGTCAAGACCTTGTGGGTTGGGCTTGTTCGAAGTCGAGATGAAAATAAACCCTTTAGATACGATTCCCGATTTAACGCTGTCATATTGAGATTTAAGATAAATTTCGTGTCTTTGGATATGTTTTGTTTTGAGATGTCATGTTTTTTACCAACATATATCGTTATTTTGTCGATTTAATTATCCCAGCGCATTTGACAAGTGTAAAATTTGTTGAACATCCGATTTATCCTTCCTCTCCGAAGACATTTCAACCTTTGTACCCTCGCAAGTAATAAGGGACATAGTCCTCTTGTTTTTAAGGAAGGCTAGGCTCCTCACAGGGGGTAAACGCGTAACTCTCACCGAGTTGTCATTACTCTCTCCTACTCATGCACTCGTATTTTTTCTTCCAATTTCTCGACTTCTATCTCCCATCCACCCTCCCTTTTCCGCGTCTCTCTCTCTCACCCGAGAGTTTTAGTTTCCGTCGAGTTCAGTGAAGGGAGAAAAAGAGAGGATTGATGTTCACGGGAGGCGGAGAGGAGAGAGAGAGAGAGAGAGGAGGGATTATAAAAAAAAAAATAGAAGGACGCTTCCCGCGCGACAGCGGCCTCTACTCCCCAGCCGTCGCCCCGGCGTCAACCTGTTGAGGCCGGAGAGGAAAGGGGGAGGGGAGGGGGATGCAAAGGGGTGAGGGGGAGGCGATGTGTCAGTGTGTATGTGTCGGGAGGGAAATGGCGGGGTGCGTGTCTCCGCGGATGGTGGTTTTTTTTGAGGAGGAGGGGAGGGGATCCGCGTTGGAAGTGGAGAGCAGTCTTCTTTTCTCGACCCAGCGAACCCATGCCGGGTTGGGCAAGTCCCTCTCTCCCTCTCTTTATCTATCTCTCTCTCCTCTCACAGCGAACCCGAAGCAATCTCGATGGCTTATCAGAGTAAAGCCCTTAAGATGTCGTTGGGGGTGGGATATGGTGGGTGTGGAAGAGTTGGAGAGGATGGAGTTATATGGAGGCAAAGGGGGAGGAAGGGAGGAGAAAAGGAAAGAATTTTGTTTCGGTATTTAATAAAAATCCATTCTGGTATCGTCGCGGAGTTTTTTTTTCTTCTGGAAAGGGGGTTAGTGACCGCTTTTTATTGTCGCCGTGTTGATTGAGTACGCTACCTCAAGGGAATCGACAAGACGTTTTCAATTTCGTGGTTAGTTATCGTCACGTATCTTAGTGAGTTTTTATGGTTGCATGGTCGAGGGAAATTCTTTGCTTAGGATTCCATTTTTTGACTCATTTCCATCTCAAAGTTGAGGCGTGTTTTAAAAGTTACTCCTTATATAGGAATAAAATACCTTTTAAACGAGTAAGAAAATATAACAAATTATTTTATAGGTTTCGTCTAAAATCTGGGCGCACGTATTTTCTTTTTAGCTGAGCAGAGAGAAAGTTTTATCGACCATTTTGGTTGATGTTGTCGTAGATAGTTTGGCAAATAAAATGGACACCCTATGTTATGTTTTGCAATTTAGCTTTAAGATGTGGGAAAATATTTTTTTGCGGAAAAATGAATACTCTGCTGTGGTGCATGCCTTGTTACGCTAATTTTTTATCTCTAGATCCGTGCCCTCCGCTCTCGCAGTCGCCTCGTGGAGGTCGGTCGTGTCGGGGTTGCCATAGAAACGCTGAATGAATTGCCAAAGTTCAGAATTGTCTCCCATTATTTGGAGAATGTGTCGCGACGCTCGGCCAATTTTATTGGAGTAGGAATTAATTTCACGGGTGGTTCAGAGAAGTTATTACGGTTTTTTACCTACCTGTTCCATTTTTCTGATCTACAGCGTCATTTTTTCTGTTCTCATAAGAGAGATAGCGTCGCCCAAATTTAGAAAAACGTTATCGCAATTAGGATTAACGAATCACCCTCGGAATTAATAGCCCTTAATAGAAGAAGCTACCTTATGTTTGATTAAAATCCTGGTTAATGGATGTGCGCCTTCTCAATCAATCGAGGAGCGAAGTATGCATTTTTATCGCATAGAAGGAAATGCGGTTCCGTATAATGTGCCATCATCATAGGTAGTCTGTCCTTAGACAGGTCCGTGATTATTCATTGTTAGACCTGGTTCTCCGTATATTCCTATTTTCCGCAGTCTTTTTCATGTCTTGATAGCTCTCTTTCCCTTTCAAGTCGTCTCTCAGCTGAAACCTTTCCCTACCTCTTTCTCTCTTTCCATCCAGTTTTCCTTCTAGCATTTCTTTAATCATGCACTCTCTTCTCAGGTAATATGCCATATGTACATGTATTCCAACAAAGTCTAAACGTTGAATATATTATTTAAACTATTTTTCCTTTTATTTGTGCTTGTAGAAGACTTGGAGGATAAAAGTTTGCTCATCTCTTTCACGCTTGCTAAAAAATAATAAAATTGACATTCGTTAAACCTAGCAGCCCACTTACAGAATGTTATATTTTAGTTTTGGGCTTTTATGACACTCATCTTTTTTTTTTCGTATGCGTTCCTGGTCGGGGGCAACCGTCCATGGTCTAGCCCAGGGGTGGCCAACCTGCGGCACGCGTGCCACTAGTGGCAGGCGAAGCTCTTGTCAGTGGCACGCCTCCCGATTTTGAAAAAAATAAAATGTATAGAAATAAATTGAAAAATGTCAACGTTAACATTCTAGGTTCTACAGTGTTCTTCTTTGACAACAGACTGAGTGTTGTGTGTGCGTGTGGCTACTTTAATACAACGAAATGAGAACGTATTATAAGAAAATTGAGTACAGAAACTAGTCACTGTTTTCAAGACTGAGTTGGACTTTCTTGTTTTCCAGGTAGTTGTCTAAAGATTTCAAAATAACTGCCCCACTCCTATACAGCATACAGGTATACCTCTTTTAACGAAGCCTCTGGGAACGAAGCTCCTTTATAACGAAGTCGGAAATTCTGCAGTGAAAATGCAAAAAAATCGAAAATGTTGCGAATTAGTGTTCGCGTGTTATACGGCTCAGGTGGGAGAGAGAATTGATACTGGCGCTACTTACATTTCGAAGCTTAGCTAACATAGTATCATATGTTCACAAAAACACACATACGAAATTAGAATGTTACTATGGACTCGTCCTAGATCAGTGATGGCGAACCTTCTATAGTCCGCGTGCCAACATTACCGAAAATGTAGAATCTTTTCCACCTCGCGTGCCGCAAAAAGTCCTTGATTTTTTTTTTGGGTGCCAACTAAATTAAATTCGAGATCAATAAATAAGATTGTAACCGTAAAACTTAACGTTTACGATAGTTAACTAAATAAAATCAATGTTTTTGCGGCGTTAAATCAGTACGATAAATGCTTTGTATGGTTTTCGCCTTTCGTCGGCGTGCCAACCAAAATCGTCTTCCGTGCCACTTATGGCACGCGTGCCATAGGTTCGCCATCACTGTCCTAGATCCTTTAAGAACCCTGAGAATGAGTTGGTCAGACTCTTTATCTCGAAGTTCTGAGATCTTAAGAAACCTCTCTTTTCCATATTGAAATGGGGCATACGTTAATTTAACATTTTTACTATTCTCTGATTGGGATAAAGTCAATGTCAAACTTTAAACCAGCAAGCGCGAGAGAGACAGCCGGGTTCATCTTCTCAGCAGGAATCGTGACTGATCCACCGTGGAGCTCTTGTCGTCTCGACTACTAACAACGTGAAAACGGAGGAGTAGAGCCGCAGTAATAACGACATTTAATTAATATATATTATTAACCAATTAAAATATTACATTCAGTATGTTATTAGTACAGGTAACCTCCGATTTACGTCGGGGATGTGTTCCTAGAACCGGCGACGTATATCGAAACGACATAAATCGGATATGTTTTCCCCATACATTTATCTCTTATATATTTATGAAAGTTTGTTTGTTTGTTTATTTGTGCATCTATACATTTCCACACCATTAAAGCTAGAGTAATCAAACTTTCAGCAGATACTTTCTTCACAAATAGGAAGACCGTAGGCTACTTATTAATACCAAATGTTTTATATTAATTGTACAAAAAGCAAAATAACTTTGTATGTCAGAAAGAATGGAACAGTTCTTTTCGAGCTGTTCTGATGCCTAAACTGTTCAATAAAATAACTGTTCTCTACATCTTAAACATAGTGAGAAAGGTGGGAAACGACTACTTCCTTATCCGTAATTGGACGGCGGGGACTGATTAAACTACGCGTATTTTCCCAAGTCCTACTATTGATTTGAATTTGCTACGATTGTGGAGGGCTCCCAGAAATAATTCATACGTGGTTTTTGCTTCTCTCTGCCCGTTTTATTCAACACGGCGACCGAGTGGATTCTTAAATACCATGCATCATCTAGAATTCCGATCGGATTTGAACCAAATTTCCCCGGGCAACGCCGGGTATTTCTGCTAGTATGTTATATATAAAGGGATTAACTAATTAAATGATTAACTCGAATTCTCCATCTGCCTATCGATTGAAAGTAGAAGCATTCGATACATTGCAGCGGTTCGCTCGACGTTATATCGGACATAGAAACGGCGAACGACGTAAAACGGAGAAACCGTCCCCTATTTGTAAACGACGTTATATCGAAACAACATAAATCAGAACGATGTAAATCGGAGATTACCTGTATAGGTATTTGTTTCGAAAGCAGTTGATAAACTTTTAAAAATTTCATTTCACTTTTGCCGAAAATCTTGGTTTAGTATATCGTATTCATTTTTGTTAGTATTAATGATCTTAAAAAACTTCCAACCCGCAGTCAAAAGGACCAGAGACAAGTTTATCTTCGAAACAAGTATAATGGCATCTTCCCTCCTTGTTGCCCCTGCCATCTAGACTATCAATAATACAAAAATATTAGGTGGCACGCGACATTTTCAGTATAATATGTGGCACCTTACAGAAAAAGGTTGGCCACCCCTGGTGTAGCCTTTTAGGGACTCCTCAGTTCGATATCCCAGCAAAGAGAGTTTCCTACAAATCTATCAATGGAATAGCTCATAGTATGATTTTTACCCGATCTCCGTGCCTCCGAACGTTCGGCCATGTGTTTGAATTTAACGAAGAGCAAGCGAAAGATGATAAAAAGTTTCTGGACAAGCGAATGTGTTTTTTCTCGGCGTCCGCGTCAACGAACTGGTTTTGTTTGCGATCCCGAAAAAGAGGCATAGAGGGATTACGAAGAAGACATGATGAATTCTTCAAGTCTTTAACCACGTGTGCGAACTGCATCACGTTTGATGAGAAAGGCGTATTGTTGCGGTGCGAGGAGAGAACTAGATCGGTCGCTGGAGAATAATTAAGGGCGTGGGCGGGCGTGGCGACGGGTGCAAAGGGCGGGAGATAACACTGCACGCCGATGCGCAGTAATAGAATTGATTTGCACGCGAAGGGAAGCCTTGGGAGCAAATCTCGCCTCATTTTATTTAATCGATGATTCTGTATCACCGATACCTTGAGGCGTCATCGCTTTGTTGTTTTGTTTGTTACCGTTAGTTTGTCTCCACGGGATCGTTTACTTGTAATTAATCTGAATGGAAGCGTTTTATTTTGTGAATGAAAACGGAACTCCCTCGTAAATAAATGAATAATCTGCGACTTTAATGTATAAAATTTTAGCGCGTAAATCCACGTGCTGACACATGCAAACACGTTTCAATCTTTTTTTTTATTTTTTCTATACTTTTTGATACTAAGGCCTTCCTCCGACTTTTTAGTGATTTTTTTCTCTCTTGAAGGAACACCACCAACCACCTACATATCCTTTAAATAAGAATCAAATAATGTTGCGAATACTTTTAGACGTTCATTACGCGTTTAGTGATATTATCTTTTTATACTGATCATAAATTACTATTTGTTCGCAATTCCATCGTTTTCTTTCACTGTTTAATTATTTCCGTTGAATTTAACTTGTCCTAATAAAACTAGAGGCAATGGACCTCAGTCCCAGTTCTTTTTGATCGTCGAATATTGTTTCAACCTACTGCTAAAATTAGAGTAATTTTGTATATCTAGAGGATCATATCTAAGTTTTACCTCGAAAATAAATTGTCTGTTCGATATGAAATTTAATGGTTAAACAGTTAACGATCCGCTTTTAAAAGCTAGAATCTCTCCAGTTTGAGCTGGCGATTAATAGCTGCGATGTTCATTTGTCACAGCAAATCCCCCATAGGCCCGGTGTTGTGGGGAGAAGCCTTCCGTTTTCTTCCCCCCCTCTCTTACCCGCCTCTGCATAAGTTGTGCGTGCCAGGCTTTTGCCCAACCCCGGCAGCTGTGAGGGGGAGCAGAGGAGGTATTGCGAGTGCGGACGCATGGCTGCACAAAGGGCGGGGAGGGATGGATGGATGTGCAGAAATGGGCGGAGGGGAAATGCGTCCGCTGCAGTATTTCATACCTACCGAATCCACGTACGGAATCTTTCCCGGTTTCCCGCCACCTTTCGAAATATGCCGGCAATTACGAAAAGTAAAATCACGCCGGCTATGTCTGCGCCATCTGCGTGTTTTTTTTCGACGATGGGATGCATCACTTTCTCTCTCTCTCTCTCAGTTTGGGGATTCGTAGGGGGAAGAATGAGGCGGCGGTGTCATGGACCGCGGATGGGATCGTGTGAGTGGCGAGGGAGGTCGTCTAGCGGCCTCCGTTAGGTGGGAGGCGGTCCCACCGATGACCTATGGCCTTCTGGGGTCATGTTTAAATAGAAAGTACCATCGGTAGGCGGTGCGAATCGGCACCTACTGCCACGCGCCATTCCCCCGGAGGTCGCGCGGCTAAACGGCGTTGCATGGACGACGCGGAGATTTCATCCGTGTGTCGGTGAGACGAGAATCGTACCTAACAGCTGTTTGGTTACAGAAAAAAAGGGTTAATGCATTTATAGAAGAGGCTACCTACCTACGCGCGGATGGATTCTGAGAGGCAGATGGGGGAGGGGAGGTGAACGGGGCTTTCGAGTCAGTCGGAGGATAATTTAGGAGGGGGGAGAGAGGGAGGGGGGGGGGGAGGATTAACGGGTAGCGAGTGTGCAAGAGCGTCGGATAATTGGAAGGAATTAGGCTGATACGAGAGTGTGTCCCTTTCCAAAAAGAAGTAATATTCCCCCTTATAACGTGCGGTTGTCTGTGTCTATACCTCCCATTTCATTGTTTTCCGTGGGGTTGAGGACCGAGGGGCGATCGGAGAGGAAGAAGAAAGGAGGGGCGGGAAGGGGCCTCCGAAGTCGGACCAAGTTCCCAGACCCTGGCGGCGTCGGCTCTTGAAGTCGGTTCCTCTGTGTTGAACCTCGCCGATGCCGGGGGATGAGGGAGAAGGGGGAGCCGGATAGCCGGGGAGGAGGTGCATGAGTCGAGCGAGGCGGAGGGAGCGAGAGGGAGGGAGGGAGGGATGTTGAGGCATGGGATGTATGCCAGGTATGATGACCAGTGCTCGGAGAACGCCAGCTATGCTGACGACATGGTTCTCTCTCTCTCCTGCCGCCGCATACTCTCCGTCTCCCACCCTCTCTCTCTCTCCCCCTCCCTCCCACTTCCCCCCCCCCCCGCCGCAGAATAGGACGCCAGAACCTCCCTCACCTGCTCTCTCATCCCACCTCTCACTCTCCCTCTCTACCTCTCCTCCTCCTCCCTTCGGTTATTGTTCCCTCGTCGGTCAGCAAGTTTTGTATGTAGGGGAGGCTGCGAGAGAGAGTATAGGGGGAGGCGTATGGGAGGGGGGGAGGGGGGTGAGGGAGGAGTGGATGGAGCGTGGAGGGAGTGAGATAGGGTGGGAGTAGACAAAGAACGCCTTGACTGTGATGCGGCTGATGCCCCGGGCAAGCCTCTCTCCCCCTTCCCACTCTCATCCTCCTCCCCTTTTCTCTTCCCGCCCCCGACTTCTCTCTCTCTCTCTTTTCACCCCTTCCTCTCTCTCCACCGTTTTTTACCTCTCTTATTCCAACTCAGAGGCTGCCAAGGTCAGTGGGGGCGTAGCCAGTAGGAGAAGAGCGGAGTCAAGTCTCCGCCGCCGTCGTCGTCTTAGGCGGCGTCGCTTGCTTGGTGGGAAATGCTGGGGGCCCCAGTGCGTGAGCCGCCGGGTGAGTTCCCGCGGGGGCGGCGGCGGGGGAGGAAGTCTAGAGGAGTGAGGGATAGAGAGAGAGACCTCGGTAGGCCGTCAATCACGTCCCTAGCAGACCTTAGAAAGAGTCCTCCGACCCCTTCTCCTGTCGTTACTCTTTTCACGAAGCATTAATTCATTGTAAGTTAAAAAAAAGTCGTATGTATAAATTTCGCTAAACTTTTATTAGAGTGGGAGAGAAAATCTGGTTTTATTAGCTGTCTCCTTAACCGTCTCCTCCTTTAAAAAAATCACCCGAAAACCTTTCCCTTTGATTTATTTATATATATATTTTTATGTCCAATCTCTCGACCAATAGAAGGACTTTTAAAGAGTTTAGAAGTCTTCACGGGTCGTGTTTTCGGATGCGTCCGTAACGACTTGATCTCCGTCGTGTCTGCGGGGTCGCCACTCTTCTATCGTGGAGGCGAGACTGACGGCCCGTTTTTTTAAAGCTCGTACTCGTCCCTCGGACGGGTGACGGGGGATGGAGGAGTCCCGGGTTCGATGCCCACCTCTTTGAAAGGGGGTTATAACATGCGGAATCGGGTTTTTTTCCCAGTAGTCTCTTATCTCTTAACACATGCGATAACTCCGCATCTGCCGTGCGTAAACATTTGATTGACGTATGCGAAATACATTTACAGTTCCTTATGCACTGGTGGTGTAGTGGTTAGCGTGTCGGCTTCCCATTACAAAGTTCCGGGGTCCGATCCCCGCGAATGGAGGTTTTATCACAAATTAAAAAAAACTATCTTCGGTGCCTGACAGTGGGCAGAAGTACTGTCAGTATGGCATATAGCCGAAAACAAATGATCCAATAGAGCTGTAGGCGTGATCGGGACGATTTGAACGGATCGGATCTCCGGACGTGGACTACTTTGAGGAAAACATTTGTCGAAGGTAACTTACGTATAGGTATATACTTGGAATGTAAAAACCATGAGGAAAGCAGGAAAACTTGATAATCTGAAAGAAGAAATGAGAAGAAATAGGATTGATATCATAGTGCTGAGCGAAGCTAGATGGGAAGGAGAAGGGCAGTTCGACTCGGAAGAATTCACGGTAATTTACTCTGGAGGAAATAGTGGTGCAAGGGGAGTATCTCTGGTACTTAGGAAAGATATGATGAATAGCGTGACAAAAGTAACAGCAACGAACGATAGGTTGATGGCAATAAAGCTAAAAGCAGTCCCAGTGGACATGTACATATTCCAGGTATATATGCCAACGTCCACTCACGAAGAAGAAGAAATTGAGATATATGAACAAATTAACAAGATTTACGAAGAAGACGGAAAAGGAAAGGTAAACTGCATAATAATGGGAGATTGGAACAGCATAGGTAGTTGGTGAAGGACACGAAGAAAATGTTGCCGGTCAATACGAACTTGGGAAAAGAAACCGAGGAGGAGAAAAACTGATAGAATTCTGTATTAATAATGACCTATTAGTGACTAATACATGGTTCAGAAACCATAAACGAAGGCTGTACACATGGAAAAGCCCAGGAAATAGAATGAGATGCCAAATAGATTACATCCTAGTGAAACAAAGATTCAGGAACGGCATAAAGAATGCTAAGACATTACCAGAAGCAGACATTGATTTTGATCACATCTTTCTAATTGTCCATGTAACTACAACGCTTAAACAAATAAGGGAAACGAAAAGAAAAAGATTTGGGAACTAGAAAAACTCGGAGAAAAGCAAGATGCATTCAGCACGAAGTTGGAAGATCGCCTTAGAAATTTGGAAAAGAATTCGAAGATCGTGGATACAGAATGGGAGGAAATTAAAGCCAGTATCAAAGATACCTTGAATAAAGAGATTGGGAAACAAGAGAAGAAAATCAGAAAACCATGGTTCACTAAGGAAATGCTGGAGAAAATGGATGAGAGAAGAAAAATGGAAATACGTTAACAGTGAAGAAGGTAGAGCCAACTATAGATGCATAAACAATGAGTTGAGAAGGGTAACAGATGAAGCTAGGGGAAATTGGATTAAAGAAAAAATTTGAGGAAATACAACAGATGGAGAGGTTAGGACGGTACGATATGATGTTCGCTAGGGCACTGGAGTTAGAAGATAAGAAGCCTAATGGGATTCGTGGTAAAGGAATATGAATACAGATGGAAAAATAGTCGCAGAACCAAAGGATGTAACACAGGTATGTATGGGAAGAATACATTAAGGAACTATACAAAAAGCAGGCAGGATGGGTACAAATGGAACTGGAAGAAGAGAATTGCATTAAAGAAGACAACTTGGGACCAAGTTTATGAAAAGCGAAGTAGAAAAAGCGTTACTGGAACTGAAGAAAGAAAAAGCTACAGGCAGCGATGGAATATCGGCAGAGGTACTTACAGTCATGGGGTCGGAAGGACTAAAAGTGATTACAAAAATAATTGACAAGATTTACGACTCGGGAGAGTGGCCTCAGGATTTCCTAGAAGTGTCAATGATCCCTATAAAGAAGAAGTCAAAGGCAATAGTATAAAGACTACAGAATGATAAGCCTTATGTCACACACTTCGAAGATCATCACGATGATTCTTAATAAAAGGTTAGAGAAAAAGGATGAAGAAATGCTAGGGGAAAATCAATTCTGATTCAGAAAAGGACAAGGAACCAGAGATGCTATCGGTGTAGTGAGAATCATATCAGAAAGGGCAATAGAGTACAGCCGGTTGCTGCGTATGTTTCGTCGTCTGGCGAAGGCCTTTGATAGAGTAAATTGGGTACTGCTGATGAGGATATTAAAGGATATAGGTGTAGACTGGAAAGACAGGAGACTGATCAGGAATCTATATGTGAATCTAGTTGTAAAGGTCAGGTTGGAGAATGCGGACACCAGCGGAGTAAATATCTGTAGAGGAGTAAGACAGGGCTGTTGTCTATCGCCGATCCTATTCAATATATATATATATGGAGAGAGGCTAATTAAAGAATAGTTAGAAGGCACTGGAGGTTTCAAAATTTGAGGAAGGATTATAAGAACAGTAAAATACGCGGATGACCAAGTACTTGCAGCAAGAGAGGAAAAGGAACTCCAAAAATTGGTAAATAGACTAGTGTTAACAGGTAGAAAATACGGTATGGAAATAAATACAGAAAAATCCAAGGTCATGCGAATATCAAGTAAAGAAGAAGAAAATTTGAACATAAGTATCGGAGGAAAGCCATTAGAAAAAGTTTCAGACTATAAATACCTTGGAACATCATAACGACAGAAACATAATGTATCGATGAAATCAGGACTAGAATAACGAAAGCAAAAATCGCTTTCAGAAGAAAGAAACTCCTACTAATGGGGAATATAAAGGAGGATATTCGCAAGAAGTGGATAAAATGCTATGTATGAAGTATAGCTTTGCACAGGGCAGAAACATGGACGCTGAGGAAAAATGATATAAAATACATGGAAATCTTCGAGATGTGGACATGGAGAAGAATTCTGAAGATAAAATGGACAGATAGGATGAAAAACGAGGAAGTACTACGAAGAATGGGAGAGAAACGAACGATTATACAGACTATCAAAAAGAGGAAGGCGAACTGGATTGGACATTACCTGAGGAGAGAGTGCATGATTAAAGAAGTGCTAGAAGGAAAACTGGATGGAAAAAAGAGAGAGGCAGGAAAAGGTTTCAGCTGGTAGACGACTTGAAAGGGAAAGAGAGCTATCAAGACATGAAGAACACTGCAGAAAATAGGAGTATATGGAGAACCAAGTTTAACCATGAATAATCACGGACCTATCTACGGACAGGCCATCAAAGATGATGGTTTATGCTTTGGTCCTAAGATTCCCCCCTCGACGAGCCCTTTGGGTGTGTGTTGTTTTTTTTGTTATCGGGTTTAAAAAGCGCGGATTTTCTGCCCCTATCCCCATCCCTTTTTTTTCTCTTTTTTTCCTCGCTTCCTCTACTAAAGCTTGCCTTCTTTCTTCTTCTTCTGCCCCTCTTATTTTTTTATTCCCGTTTAAACTTTCACTTTTCTTTCATAATTTCTTCCGAAAACTTGTTTAATTTTCTCAGGAGTTTGCGGGCGAGGCGTTCGTGGAGGGAGGGGGGGGGGGGGGGGGGGGGGTGGGGGGTTAGGACGAGAAAAAGGGGGGGAGGAGGAGAGGAGAAAAAAGTGACTGCACAACTTTTCCCGTTGCTTGATTAATCATTGTGTCGCTTGTGGGAGTTTTCGGCGTGATAGAACTTTTATCACGGGCGTTATTAATACTCTTCTCGTTCATCCGTGCTTTGTTTCTTTTCCTGTGGTGGTAACAGCCACTCTTCCCCGGAGAACTTTTTTGTAATTTAAATTAATCATGGAGTGCGTTACGGATGTAAATTCGTCAGCAATTCGACATGAAGGCCGGAGCTCGGCTGCTTCGTGTCTCCCTGTTGCGGAGGAATTGGAACAATTCTGCATCGAACGTTTTTGGTTTTCCTCTCAGCCTTATGTAAAATTTAATGGCTTTTACCATCTCTTTCATATTTTATTTCACTTTTTATTCTGGTCGGAGTTTATTGAGAGAACATATACGTAACCGCTTACCGTGTTATCACTTACGTTTTGTTATTAACGAGAGTATTTTTTTAAAGTCTTCAGAACATTTGATTCGTTTCGAATTAGTGTGTATAGTTTGTAATAGCTTTTTCTGCCTCTCATCTCATTATTTCTACGTTCAATTGATTGATTATTTGCGACGCCGGAATTGTATTTTTATGCTCCGTTTTTGTCTTTGAGCTACTAGGTTACGTTCACTTAAAATGTTGGCTCTCTTATCGCGCAAATAAATATATGCCGAAACTAGAAATTGTTTTTTATTCATTACTCGCAATTCAACCTCTTAAATTGTTGAATTATTCATCTGTAATGTTTCAGCTATTAATACTTTTTCTAAATTCCGCTTATGTAGCGCAGTTGTTGTTTTCAGCTTCATCTTGTATTCGCGATTAAGTTACATACCATTAATAATAACATTTTCAGAAAGAAACAGTCACCACAGTGAATGAGAATTTAGCACGGATACATTTCCAGAGAGTTGATTATCTTCGCAGATCCCTTTATAATGCCCGGGAGCTCTTTCACTTCCTCCAATCAATCAACCTTGCGATTCGACCGACCAAAACGGCGAGCAGGAAAAAAAAAAGAGAATTGGGCACGAAACAAAAATATCGCGAGATTTGATTCGATTGATCGAACGGTTGAATCCCTTCACCGCAAGGTCTGTGATATCTCAATGTAACCTTTCTCTCTCTCTCTCCATCCCGTCTCTCTGGTTTGCAGCCTCTCTTTCCCCTCCCTCCAGCCTCCCTCGGGAGCCGAGGAGTAAGACGCGGAAACGAGGCTTCGGACGCCGTTCCCTCGTTTGCTCTATGTAGCCTTCCTTCTCGCTTCTGACTTGGATGATAGCCAGGAAAGGCGTTGGAGGAAATATATAGGTTGCCAAGGACACGTCTCCTATACGGTGCGTGGGTGGGTGGGGTCGAGCCATTTTCCACCCGCCCAGTATAAACTGCTTTCATAACGCACCCCGGATAGGTTGGTGACTGCCGCGTATACCCTCCCTCCCCCCCTTTCCTAATTCCCCACCCCTCCCTCCGCCTCCATGCCTCCTTCCCCTTCTGCCTGCCTCGACCAGAACGAAAAAAAATATATACCTCCATCCTCCATCTCTTAACAATCTGATTAATGACGCGTGACACTGCGGCAGTTAATCCTCAGGTTCACCTTTGCCATCGCCGCTGCAGCTGTCGGAAAGAGGTGCGTCTGAAATGATCGATTTGTGGGATTCGGAAGTTTCGACAGCGAACATTAAGAAAAAATCTTCGCGTCGCGAGGATTTTCTGACTAATTTTAACATTACATGATATCCTGTAATTCGCCAGGCAGGTGGGTGGCAGAGGGTGCAGTGCTCCGGATTACCTAGGAAATCTCACTTGGCCTGAATATCCTGTTGCGATCTCTAATTGTTCTAGGGAAATGTTTGCCTCGATATCTCTCCGTCTTACAATTTATCTCACCTGTTTTTTTATCGTGGTCTTGCCTTCTTATATAAGTGTGTGCTTCAGTCATTCCGAGTACCTCCCCAGCCAAGGTTTCTGACCTACATTTCACTAGGAATTTCAATCTAGCGTTCAGTCGGCGCTCTTCTAGAGATTTGAAGTTCCTTAATAATGAAGTAACGCTATGCATAGGGTCATATATATATATTGTTTCGCGAATCTTGCTTCCCTACGCTGCACTTTTTCCCATTCGAGTATGTATGTAACCTTTCTCATGTGGATCCCATATACTGGAAGCGTACTCGAACTGCGCCATAACCAATTCGAATTAACCTCGAACTTTCTCAGCGCTATTTCGGAATATTTCTGTGTCGGTTAATGTTTCCCATTATCATATATTATTCTAGGTTAAACTTGATTCTCCACATAATCTTCCTTTCCGTATCCTTTTTCGTGTCTTAGCAGCTCTCTTTGAAGTCGTCTATCAGCTGAAACCTTTTCCTTCGTCTTTCTCTTTGTCCTTCCAGCATTCTTTCTAACACGTCTTTAATCATGCTCTATCTCTCCTCTGGTAATGTTAATATTAGTAACATTTAAAAATGTTTATATGCCTCTTAATTTCTGGAAAGATAGAAGATATCATTTCATTGTTTAAAGATCCGAAGGAAACTTAAGTTCGCATATCTGATAAAAGTATACTTGGGTCTTTAGAACACTTGCTCAGTAAATCCATTGTATGCATTTTGAGTAAAAACGATGTTGTGTCTAAGCAATAAATTTGAGAAAATTCGTTCTTTTTGCCAGTAATTCTAAAAAATATTAAGGTAATTCTTTATAGATTATAATGTCGAATTTCTCTCTTGCCTCGTAATTTTTATCGGATTGAACATGATATAGATGTAGGTCAGTGTTTCTCAACCTTTAGTAGACCGGGGAGCACATAGAGGTATTCATTAAAGTAGGTGGAGCACTGGAATAATTTTTCAGAAATACATTAATTGCCTACCAGTTGGAATGTCCATCATAGTACATACACTTGTCAGTACAAAAACGATATAGGAAAAAAATGAATGAATAAACTCAAGAAATCGAAATTAAATTAAAGACGATCTCACACATATTATATATTGGTTTATTTAATTTAAAAAACAAATCCATACAAAATGATGAAGGATGAAAAGCTTGCGGGGCACCTACTTAATGGTTACGGAGCACCAGTTGAGAAACGCTGATTTAGATTGAACCAAAGCGTTTTGGAGAATGAAGTGTAATCAATGTTTATTAGTGTCCGAGAAAAGGAGCTTTTCAATTACGTTATCTTTTCTCATCAATTCCCACGGTCCCTCAACATGGAAGTACACATTTCTTCTTCGATCTGCTGGTGATTTTTCGCGAAATTACATAAGTTTTTAGCCGGAGGCGTTCAGGATAAGATCGGACTAAATCCCACGACAGTTCTTTGAGTTAAATTGTTTGGAGAACCAGAAAGAGAGCGGCATCATCCTGCAGCTAGATGTTTATCGGGTGGTTATTTTGGCACGGCGATGTTCTTTTCAAGAGAGGGAGAGTGTGCACATCCGTGGCCTCTAGGGAGGGTGGTCGAACCCTTGACCTCTTAGGCCTATTGGCAACTCTTCCTATTCTCTGCCACCCGTCGAGACATGCAGCGCAGCGAACGATGCATTCCCAGGCTAAGTGAGCGGCCGAATTGTATTCCATTAGCGATGCTCACAGAGGTTCTAGAAGCCACGGGGGAATATAACGAAGACAGTAAACTCGTTGGAATCTGAGCTTCCTTTTTAAAATATCCTGGAGTATGTGCTATACTTTGTCCTCGTCAGATCTGTCCATCTATTTTTTTAGACATATTTTTTAGTAGAAGCAAATAATCGTGTTGGTCTGATGCGGTCGGGGGCATTTACGTCTGCTGCGGCTCATTTCGATTTAATTTAGTTTAAAAGAAGATTTTTTTAAAATTAATTTTTTGAACCCTTCCACATGTACAGTTTTGCAATTTAAAATATTGTCTCCGAGGGGAGGGGGTGTACGGGTGTAATGGCGTTGTATGAGTTTCGAGTCGTCGCACTCGCTTAATTACTTCGGTTCCATTATAATCATCCAGACTTCTCTTTCTTTAACTTCCTCGCGAAATATTTGTTCCCCTTTCTCCCGATTCTCTTTACGTTTCTCCGCATCACCGGACACTTGGGGCGCTGTTTTCCTTCTACCGCCAGCGCCGAATTCTAACCAGACGAGAGCGATTCGAACAGGATGAATCCCCTCCAAAAAAAAAAAGCGGCCTTCCTTTTATTTTTACCGATTTCGAACGAGTTTATCTGAAATCGAGTTTAGGCTCTGCAGATAACGACGATTAATTGCTCGGAAAAAGAAAAACCAGTTCGTTCCTCGGGTGCTAAACAAGCCTCTTCCCCGTTTATCGTTCCATTGTCTAAAATTCATTAAGAGTTTAAGAAAATAATCGCCCGGCGTTTGCGTTTTGTAGCGCCGGAGGGGATTTTTGCAATTTATCGGGTCGTAATCTTTCCTCCCTATATTTGCGCATGCGTGATTGGTTTATCATCGTCTTCTCCGCAATAAGAGGAACAGGTGAGCCATCAATCATTCCCTGGCGCAAATAAAGCGTCTATATTTAGTGCATATAAAAACTCGTTTCTTGCCATACGAAATAAAAACACACTTTGAACGGAATTCTTCTCCTCTTAGTATGCAAGATTCACATTTACCGAAGTCTGTAGCACGCTTTTCGCTTTCTTTTTATTCGCTAAAAAAAAACTTGATCGCGTGTGACGGGAATCGTGTAACGTTCCGTAGCCGGACTTAAAAAAAACCGAGCCGTTTAGCAAACCGAGATTCGTACGGCAGTTTCGGAAACCCGATCTTTGGATAAATTGTGGCGCCGCCTAGCGGCCAATCCTTGAACGGTATTCTGACCGCGAATTGGCGGTTGTGGCACACGGCTGTGCTACACACACACGCTCGCGCACACATTCACAGTCTCTCTTCCCAAGGACGCCGCTTCCGATTTTGTCCTTTTTTTATTATTATTTTATCTGTTTCGCTTTTGATGGGTTGAAATAAAAAAAACTCGAAACGGCTCTCTTCTCCGGCGGTTTTTTAAAGCGTTTGCTTAATTATTAGCCCTGGAGATATAATGGGAATCGCCTCAAGGACGTGGCTCGGCAGCGTGGAGGATGGAGAGAGGGGAAAAATCGGTGCAGCATCGGTCTTTCGTGCGTTCGTGAGGTTTTTGCAGTAACGTCAATTCATTGTTTCGTTCGACGACTATATTTCGCCCTCGAGCGGAAATGTGCTCGGAATCGATTTTCCAAAGAAGGGCTCCCGCCATTATTTCCTTCTTCTCTTTTTCGTATCACAAGTCACGGCATATGTTCGCTATTTCTCTGGGTGTCGCTGCGAAGATCTGCCTTCGGTTTCTATAGCGAGATAGACGCCAAATTATGACAGTCTCTGCAGAATATGGAATGCTCGTTTTCGACGGATAAAATAACTTTGTTCAAGTATACATTTGAATAAATATCAGTTACTTATGGCAACATAACAAAGAAAAAACGTTTTTCGTCTTCTATGTCAAATTTCATATTGTTCTAAATTTTCTGTAGAACTTTGCTGTAATATACTGTATTCTATAGATTTCAATGTATCATTTATTACATCACTAGCACATTTATAGTATTAATAGAATGTTTTTATAATATTTGTTTCAATTTTACTCATTTTCCGAATTTAGCGCCCTCTAGCGGCGGAAATTCAAGCTAACGTAGGATTGGCAAGATGCTAATCATAATATAGTTTATAAGTTACAAAAAAAAAGATTTTTTACCTATCCCTTAAAACAAAAATGTTGAATCTCTACGGACGGACGAAAAGGCAACAGCTCGCTTTTTACATTTTTGAAAACGATCTAACGAGCAAAATCTAAATCCTAGGGAAAAGAAAGTGGACACTTGCAGCGACCCGCCGGAAAAAACAACCTCGAAAGAAACAAAATACTCGCGAGCTGCGACGAGTCCGACTGTCCGCACGTTGCTCCTTTCATCCCGTAGACATTTTTCAAGAATGTCAGCGAAATTTTGAGCACAATGTTAAACTCCCGTCGTAAGCATGATGGGGCTCAACGAACCTGAAGGATGTCACGCAAGGAAGAAGGGGAAAATCATCGCATTTCCGTAAACCCGGACGTGTTAACTCGGTTTGCGGATTAACTACTTCCACCGAAAATAAGTATGGAGTCCTTAAACGAGACATAACAAACCCTCTGACGTAAGAGTTTTCGCATATTTTCTTTGCCGCGCCGATCCCGAATAAAATTTCGCAGTAACAGATACTTTTAGTGGCAAAAAATCCGCGCAGCGATACCGCATTAGCGACTCAATCGCGAGAGAGCCTCATATTTCGCCTTTTGTGATTCATCGTCGAGGATTTAATCTTAGGAGGAGACATAAAGCATCCTGAAGTCACCCCTTTCTCTTCGCGATCACCGCCGCGCCGAGTCCCGTCCGATTCTCCTCGTTCCACCCGAGATTGCTGCGTGTTCTCATTTAATACCTTTGCGCCAGATTCCTCCTCTAGACATAAACAATTCCCTTATTTATCCGCGACTCGGTGGATTTTTTTTGTCGGAATATTGTCACGGTCTCCCCCCCTCCCCTTTATTTTTCATAACTTTAAAATATATTTTTAAAATCGTATCTCTTTCAACTTGTATGTATTATTGTAATTCCACTATTGTTCTTTTATATATCTAGGGTTTTCGCAGGTTTTTTTTCACCCCTCTTCCCTTCGTGGGTGTTTTCCTGCGTGGTCTTTTACTAGGATGGCCAAGTCAGGTCTTTTCTAGGTTTTTACCACAATTTCTTAGTGTTTTTTTAGAAGTTTTCCGAATTTGTAATTTGCTATTTTGCTTGTATGTTTTCTATTTTTTTTATTTTCAGATTCTTTGTTGTAAAATTATTATTGTTATTATTCTCCTGTGATTGTTGACGCATGGTTAAATGTAAGAATAGTCTCAATTTCGCCCTAATAAAGTCGTTTTTCTGTCTGTCTGTCTCTTCGCAAACTGCTTTTAGTCTAGCTTAGTCCCCCGTCGAGGATGATGTCCCCATTTTTCCCTCTTTCCATTCCCGTCAAGGTTTTTAAAGCAGTTTCTTTTTACCGCTCCGCGAATAGTCGCTCAATGGTTTTATTTTCGCTCCGTCGCGATTATTTCTGTTCGTCTGCGTAAAGAGATTCCGCAGTCCGAATGAAGGTGGGCGGGGAAGGGGGAAGAGTGGGAGGGGGTAACCCCCGCGAGAGAGCTTTTGGGCCTCCAACGGTCATAAAAGTTTTAATTCAAGCCTCGCGAAAATACGAGGGTTTTTTTTTAATACTCCTTTTCAGGGGATGATTTAAAAAAAAATTGGAACGATTGTTTTTTTCTTGTTTTTACGCCCTCGAGGAGAGATTTAATTTTTTCGCCCGCTGCTTTTTTTTTATAACAACCTTTCTTTCATCATCCCCCCTCCAATTTCCTCCGCGACCGCCCGTTGCTTTCTCTCCCCCCCCTTTAAGAGATGTTCTTGAGGGAATTTCCGTCTTCTTTAACAGCGATCATCACCGTTTCCTCGTCTCCCTCCCTTGGAGGGTCGTCTCGTCTCGTCCCTCCCTCTGCCCTCCCTTCCCTCCCTCCCTCGTCGCAGCATCCTCTCAGCGCCGCCTACAGCAGCAGGAGCCGGAGCTGGCGAACGCAACAAGTTGGAGGAGATGAGGGGAGGGGGGTGTGGAGTGAAGGGGGCGGGAAGGGGGAGGGGGGGTGTGTTAGTAGGAGAGAGGGAGGGGAATGGGAGCGGAAGATCACTCTTCTGTAACCTCCTCTCTTCTCTTTCTTCCCGCCCTCCCATCTACTCCCTCCCTCCTCCCCCCCTCTCTCTCTCTCGCTACTCTCAAACTCTTCCTCCCTCCCCTTAGAAACTCTTCCAGCTCTCTCTCCTCCTCCTCCTCCTCCCATCTCCTCCCCCCCCTACCCTCCCCATTCTCCCCGTTTCCCTCCGGGGAGAATCATCACCCCCGTAGTCATTTGTGTGTAAATCGTGAATGAAATTCGTACAAATCCTCCTACGGCTCCCAGACTCTCTCTTTCTCCCTCTCCGGTCCCTTTCCTTATCCACTTCCCCCTTCTACTCTCTCTCTCTCTCACCCCTCCCTCGCAGCCATTAGCCTTTTCCTTCTTCACCCCTCCCCATCTCTCTCTCTCTCGCTTCCCGTTTCTCCGTTTTATTGCCTCATTCCTCACTTCGCAGTTTCCCCCCTTTCCTCGTTTTTATCCCTTTCAAACTCTCTATCGTCGCACGGTCCTCATATTATTTTCCATCCGGGTTTTTTTACTTTCTTTCCTCTCTCTATCCTCCCCCCCCCCCCTCTCTCTCTCTATCTCTTTCGCATCGCGGTTTGTCTGAATTTTTTTGTCCTCTTTCGATGTGTTTTTTTGTTCATGCCTTTCCGTCTCTTTCGACCCTCCTTTTTATTTAATTTTCCGTCGTAATTTCCTCTTTCTCGCGTTTTGTCCCGTCCCTCATTTGTCGAAACGTTTTTGTTTTTCCCGCTGGCATCCTCCTCTCATTCATTTTTTTATATTAATTTAGCTGTTGTAAGTTTTGGGTTTTTATGAACGCTTTCTTCTTTTGTTTTCATTTCGCCGATTTTTTTGTTCGTCGCTTATGTTTGACTGCGGATTCTCTCGAATGCTTAACTTGCGTCTCTTGTCTTTCTCATTATTCTTTCGCTTTATCTTCTTATTATTCGTCTTCCTTTTTCCCCTCGTGGTCCTTTCGTCTCCTCGACCTTTATCCTATATCCGTTTTATGACTCCTTTTGCACACACACACACACTCTCTCTCTCTCTTTCTCTTTCCTTCCGATGGCAATTTTTCTCCCCTGCCCACGAATTCGCTTTCCCCTTTTCCTTTTCCCATTCCCTCTCGACCGACGTATTTTTTCCGCCTTTTAAAAAATTTTTTCCTCCCTTCTTCTACTCGCACTCAATTTCTGCACCTTTTTCCCGCGTGACCGAAAAAATTGACGGCCACCTTTCCTCTCTCTCTCTCTCTCTCCTCCTTTTTCGGGCCGAAAATCGTCTCCTTTTCCTCTCTCTCTCTTTCCTCTTCTCCCTTTTCCACGATTCACACAACCTTTCGTCAGGTGCCTTCCCTTTCCCATTTTCTTCCTTGGCTACGCTTAAAAAAAGAAAAAGAAAAGAATCTGCCACCCACCCACCCCTACCCCCTCCTTCCTGCCTACTGTTTCTAACTTCTTCAAATTATCCCCCGTTCCCACCTCCTTCAAATTCGCTTCCCTTTCTCCCTCTTCCTCTCTCCACCCACTTGCCCACTCCCGTTCTCATTTTCTCTCTATAGCCGCGCTATTCCAATTACCGATCTCTCTCTCTCCTATTACATCTGTTAATTTATTTTTTGTTTATTTCGTTTTATTTTGCCTTTTTATTCGTTGTCCAATCCTACTTTCACCCTGTCATTTTTTTCTCTCCTTTTCATTTCTTCCATCCTCTCTCTCCCCCTTTTTTTCTTTCCCTTATCCACTCTTTTCGCTCCATTTTTTCGTTCTTTTTTAATTCCTCTATCCCCTTCTCTTTCTTTTTTACGTTTTTGCCCTTCAATTTTCGCACCTCATTATCGTGCCCTCTCTCTCTTTCTCTCCATTTTTATCGTTTATTCTTTCCACTCCTTTTCACTTTCTCTCCGAGTGAGCCCTCCACTTTTTACTGCCTTTCCCCCTTATAATCTACTAACCGCCTCGTTATTTCCATTCTTTCTTCCTCTTCTTTCTTCCTCTCTCGATTTTCCCGTGTCTCATCCACTTCTAACTTCGCTCCCTCTCTCTCTCTCGCTCCCTACAACCAATTCTTTCGACCTATTCCATTTTATGACCTTCCCTCCCTCTCCCTCCCTCCCTTTCTCTCCTTTTCTCGGGGACTCCATTCTTCCTCGCCCTCCCTCCCCTTTCAGGAGGAGGAGGTTTATATGGGTGGGTGGAATCTTGGGACGGAAAGGGAGTGAGATAGCGGTTAGGGGCAGGGGGTGTCATTGGAAAGGGGGAGGAAAGAGGGAAGGCCGTTCCTTGTCTCTCCTATAAAGAGGGTCGGGGAGAGTGGGAAGAGGGGTGGGAGAGTGTTGGATCTGGGATGCCTTTTGGGGAGGGGGCGTAGGGAGTGGAAGGAGGGGGGTGGGGGAGTGTGGAGGAGGTCGGAAAAATCAATAATGGAATTTAGGCGGTGGTGGCTCCCTGCGCCCCCGTTCCCTAGGTAGCCTAAAAGTCCTCTTTGCACCTCCCTCCACCCTCTCCTTCCCTCTCCTTTCTCTCCGACCCTTCTCTAAGTTCGTTCATCCATCCGCCAAATCTTCAACGCTTCCAGTTCCCATCACCACAATTTCCTCTTCCATAACTCTCCCGACCCTACCTCCCTCCTTCCCTCCTTCCCTCCCTCCCTTACTCTCTCCACCCTCTCTCTACCCTACTTACTATCCTCCCTTGCGCTCCGACCTTCTCCCCTTTCGCCGCCCTTTTCTTCTTTTTTTTATTTTATATATCCTCTTCCGCATTCAGGGCGTTCTTTTCCTAAAAATCCAACTTCCCATTTCGTTGCTTAGTTTTACCTTCCTCCTTCCCTCTCCCTCATCTGCTCTCTGTCCTTAATTTTTTAAAAGAAATATATATTTCTTTCGTGTGTGTGTGTATATATGTGTGTATGTGTATATATAAGTTCGCACACATTCACACACGAATAAGGATGTTATCTCTCTATCTCTCTGCCTTTCTCCCGGTTCTTATTGCCGCCTGACCTTAAGACCTCGGTTCCCTTAACATTCTCATCTATCGCCCTTCGCCTTCTTCTACCTTTCCTCGGCCTTGTGTATATGTGTCTGTCTCTGTCTGCTCGTTTTTATCGCCGTGGTATTTCATACGGATGGTGCTCAAGGTATCCGGGCATCGCCTCTTTCCCACATGCCACCTATAAAACGCTTTTATTTTGTTTCCAACGAGGAGAACATCGGCGATGAGTGCCGGAGTACATGTCTTTTGGAATTACGAATTTCGTATATTTTTATGGCCCTCTTTCGGAATTCGTTTCTATGCGTGATATTTGGAGGGAATGCGATCGGAGATGATTGTGCACTCGTGGATAGCGATATATATTGTCTTGTGGGCAGGATTCGATTTCTTATTTCGAGATAATATTGTTATTTACGAAAAATACACAATGAGGTTGATATTATGTTTTATATTGCGGTGGTGAGTATGAATATGGTTCACTTATTTCGTCTTGGGATTGTTTCTAGATGAAAAGAAATGAACGTGTTAGGAGATCACTCCGTGAAGTGAAATAAATCATCCATTACACGGTTATGTTATTTGGGAAAAAATCCAATTTATTGCTGTCCAACGCACGGCTCCAGGATTCTAAACGAGTAAACCAATTCGCTAGAATTTGCGTCTCCTTCTATTGGAATGCGAACAGGAGATTTCTTCCACGACACGTGTGAATTCGATCCAAGGACCTGCTGCACTTATACTTTGACTTATTTTGTTTTAAACTCGCACAGTGGAGCTTGTTACGCGCGTGCGTAAAACTTGTACCGGGAATGATTTTTTTTTGCGAAAAGACCGAAATGGGTCGCAAATTAATTCTTCGCTTTGTACGTACGGCGGAGGACACGAGATTCCAAAAAAAAAATTAACAATTCTCGCGAAAGAATTTTTTTGCCTTCACATCTTTCAGATCCTCGGCGATAGTAATAAGTCGGCGAGCTCGTCGTTTTCCGAATCTTTCTGAAGAACGCAACATTTAATTGCGCTTTTCTGCCATTGTGACAGAATTCCGCTAATTAAACGTTAAATTTTCTCGCCGAAGTATAAAAGAGCTCTTTTATTTTATTTTTTTGAAGTTGAATATGTAAGTTCGGTTGAGAGGAGATTCGCCGTCTGCTGTTTCTTCGACGTTATATCAGCTCCGAATGAAAATGCTCAATTACGAACTAATTGCTTCTCTGTCTGTGACGATGAAGGGGGAGGAGGCCATGCTCTTCAGGATCTCCCTTTTTTATTTCCTTTCCGTCCTTTTCAGCTCTTTATTTGTGACCTCCGAAAGATCCCATTCTGTTTATCACTTAACCTTTTTAGTGTCTCTTTATTTTTCTTTAAAAAAAGCTTGCGTTCCTCTCACTCACCCGCATTCTCTCGGCATCCTCTTACCTCTTAGGAGGGGCGACTTTCTTACCTTTCTTTATTCCACCCCACTTTACAGACACACGTATATTATACATATACATACATACACACACACACACACACACACATACATACATACATACATATATATGTGTTTGTGTATAATATACGTGTGTCTGTAAAGTGAGGTGTGTGTACACACACACACGCGTGTTGTTTGTAATAAATTTAGCAGTTTGTATATAAACGCATTGGAAAATAAAATATCCAGGTTTTTCTCCACATCCTTCCATTCATTCCTTCTTACATTGATTCCATTCTCTTCTTAACCCAGTAATCTTTCGTTAAATTTAAGTATAACGCTGCCTAAATTTTTGGGGAACGAATTTCCAAATTTTAGATGTTTTTTTTAACCCGCCCTTTCATTCCATTTGTCACCCTCAAACTATCTAGATAATTTACAGATTGAAGTTTTAGTTTCTTTGTTTAACGTTGCCAGTCGGACAATTTTTGAGTCTACTATAACTACACTTTTATTATGACGATGGTAGTGATCTACAAAGTTTCAGCTTCGCTAAACTTGTTTTCGATAATAATAAATGTACCTACTTACGAAATGAAAATAATTCTCTTTTTCTCTCTTCCATTTTCTTAGATTTTTTAAAAATTTAAAATGCAACTCTTCGTATGATGCTATTGATAATGTAATTTATATTTGATGTTGAACATAGCGTCAATAAAAAAATTACATTTCTTCAACAGATGGGAGGAAAGAGCGTTCGATCAGAGACACTTGTATGCGGCATCACTTTGCAAATCAGCTATCAGAATCATAATTTACATTTTTAGAAATATTAAATATTATTTCTTCGAAATGTAAACCGTTAACACACACACGAACATACAATTTATGTGACTTTTGAGTGGCTTTAATCTGGATTTTCGATCGAGTTCAAATTTTTACTCAGCGAAGTGTGGCAACATCGCACTGCTTAGTCTGCCATATTGTCGAACATAGAATATCCCATATCATGACGTAAGACCCGTCTGTTTTTAATTACATTTGTATTTATCCCAAATATTCCAGCCGAGCTATAAACAATTTATTATCTTTTAATTAAATGCTCTCATTAACGACCACATTCCGATTTCAAAGAGTATTATTCAGTTTTAATATGTATTTAATTGGTTTAAAATAAACTCACTAGAGGTTGCCAGGGGTAGCACAGCCGTGGGGGGCCAGTTGCCTCATCCAGTCACTCACGGGATTTAGTGGTGTTCGTGTCCTTGAAAGTTGCTAGAGGTTTTCACCGGCGAAATGCTACTAGAATGATTTGGTGCTGGTACAAGAAACATCACTCGAATTAGGTAAAGGTTATTTCACAGCACATAATAACGTTAAATTAAAATAATCAAATGTTATAGTTTATCTTATTTCTGTTTACGATGACTTCCGCCATATTTGATATATATTTTACGTGGTTTGTTATGTGATGATATGATATGAAACGAAGTTTTCATGATGATGACGGTTTTATGCGACGCCAAGTTTCACCACTTGTTCAAAAGTATTAAATTTTACGTTTGTGAATATTCTTGTTTGATTACATTCTTTGTACCACGGGACTGTGTTTTGGAAGAAGCCGTCTAACCTGTATCACTTTATTCGAATGTTTGTTTAAGATGGCGATCGATGTATACTTATTTGCTTGTATTTTGTAGGGTTTATGGTGTTAGCCACTTGTTTATAATATTAATGTCAAAATATATTTATGCAAGGTATCTCTTTTATATCGTCTGGAATAATTTCTGAGAAAACTGTCTGGCGTCTGGGATGAAGTGCTCCCCGGGAGGTATATACTCCCATAATGCCCTGCGTTATACATGTTTGCGAGAAGGTGACGTGGCAGGAAGGGGAAGGCGTAATTTGAGAAAGGAACGCATAGAGGGGACATCGTTTACAGGTGGCTGCCCTCAGATATCATATTGCGTACATCGATTTCCAAGGGTATTTCCTCCCAACCTGAACTATTTCCGTGAGTTTGTTGTATTTCTTCGTAGAGGTCTTGCTATAAAATGGTGATCTTCAACAGAATTAATTTCTGTAAAGTTTATCGAAGCGAATAAATTTTTCCATCGTTAGATCAGATGTATTAAATGTTCACCATAGGATACTATTTTACTCGAAAATACAGAAGAACTTAAAAAATATTATTTATATTCGTACTAAATGTTGATATTGGTATCTTCGGTAGCCATTAAACGGTTAATTATTATATATAAACCAAGGCAAAGCACCATTCATTGGAACTAGTTCAAGGCTGCAGTTGTACTGTGTAAAACTTAAGAAATGTTATGGTAGATGAACGATCTCCAAAGACCTGTATTTGGGTGAAACTTCTAGTATAAATTGTGTAGTTTACTGAGAGTCGTTTAGGCTTTATGAGGTCTATTCATTCTTCGCCTGTATCATAGATTTCACGGCAGTTTATTTTTGTGCCACTTCGGTTTGTCATTTTTCCGATTTTAATTCCTTCAACCAATCGGTCTCGCGGACTTTCATCCTTCCGCCGTCAATCGCATTCTCATCTGCGTTTGTTATTTTTCCTCCACATTTATTTCTCAAGTGAAAGAGAGACCATTGATATTTTTATTTATTGCTACGATTGTCTCGAGCCGTGTTTTTTACGATCCGTATTTTTCGTTTTATTAGCCTTTGAGCTAAAGAATATTTCTGGCCTTAATATGTTTGCGTGGCACAAAAATTATTTCCGAGTCACTAGCCAGTGCTTTATACTCCTGGTGAAATCTCGTGGGCGACAGAAAAAATCGACGAATTGATATTTTTCGGCCTTAAATCGGTTTCTGCGACTTGTTTTAGTTTTAGGGAATTTATAATTCATAATATTGTGTGCGTATTGAGTGACAATCCGATATTAGTTCTGTGTTCACCGTGAACCTAGTTTAAATTGTTTAGTAGTTTATTCGTTTATTAAAACAGTATTAATGAATTCTTAAGACGCAGTTATTCGACATTTTGATGTGAATAAGAGCTCATGGATGAACACGAAATCCTCATTGAATTTCGCTTTTGGAGAAAGCATAAAGTTGTTGGTATGAGAACGAATTTAAAGAAATTTCTAATTCGGCAAATATTTTTCTCCTAAATACTAAATTGGAACTGGAAAAGTTTTACCTAATATTCAATTAATTTCATAATTATTTTCTGTTATATTTAATTTTTAATTTTAGTTTCACGGAGAGTAAAAATTGGAAAAATAATTCATAATTAAACCTACGAAAGTTTAAGAAACTAATTCCGATTAAATTACTTTTTCGTACTTGATCGAATTTTCTTTTGACGTTATTTTCAATGCTGCGAATAATTACGTCATTTCGATCTCTTTTTCATTCTACGTTTACCTCTCTCTTCCCATTCTTTCCGTCAAACTCTTTGTCTCGTCATTATTTCGCTTCTCTCTCTCTAAATCCACTTAGATTTCCGCCATTTTCCCGTAAGAGATCAGGGTGACGTCAATGTAAACAAATGACTACACAGCCTTTCCTTTCCTCCCTCTTTTCCTCGCACTGCTGCGCAATTTCCATTCCCGTCGCCCCTTTCCTTCCCTCTCTCTCTCTCCCTCTCCGAAATCTCTCCACGGCCCTCTCCCTCCCTCCCCCTCTTCCCCGCTTTCTCCCCTGCCTGACACTTTACCGTCCCCTCAGTCGCTGCCGTCCGTCGAAGTAATAGCTCAGCCACGCTCTCAACTCCTCCTCTGGATTAATTTTGCATGCAAATCATCGTCGCCTCTTCCCGCCTCGTCGCGCTAGGGGGTGAGGGGGGGGTGTTTCTGTGTGTGTGTGAAGGGAGAGAGGGTTGGGGGGGGAGGGAGGTGAAGGGGAGAGAAGGAAGAGAGTCTGTCGGCCGTTCGGGGTTGGGGCTGACGACACTCTCGGTGTATGAACTCTCCCCCTCTTCCCATCCTCTTCGCCTTTCCTCTCAATATCTTTCCATATAGCGTCGTCGGTTTCGGGGGGGAAGGGGAGGGGGTTAAAGAGTGCCGCCGAAAAATTGCGATAAAACTTCGTTTTCCACGAAATGTATTTTTTTTATCCTCGCATGGGATGGGTTGAGGTGGCTATGGGAGGCAAAAGTAAGGTCTGCGACAGGTCGGAGGAATTGACGGTTCTTATTCTCCACTCCCTCTTCTCTTCTCTCCCTCCTCTCTTCTCTTCCTCCTCTCTTCAGGTTTTTGTTTTCTGCCAATGTGTTTGTATGTGTATATGTTATTATTTTTTATTCTCATTTGTAATTATTAGCGTAGGGGTAAATGTACGAAGGGACTATATAGTCTTAATTTCACCCTCAATAAAGTCGTTTGTCTGTCTGTCTCTTCTCTCCCTCCCTCTCCCTCCCTCTCCTCTCCCTCCCTCTCCTCTCCCTCTCTCCCCCCTCACTCTCATCACCCTTTCTTTTTTCCCTCTTTCCTCTATCCTACTTTTTCTCTCTCTTTACTCTCCGGTTTCTCCTTTCTCTCCTTTTTCTTTTCTTAAGTAAAGAAAGCAATGAATGCGTGGTGACGCACCTTGAGTTATTTTTATGAAAGAGTGAATTCGATTTTTTGAATGCGTTTTTTATTTCTTCCTGATGACAGAAGAGTATTTTTTATATCTCTAGCTTGTTTGGAAGCCTTTTGTAATGTTTCACTTATTGTTGGCGCCTTTTCGGTTCAGACCGTGCCGTCTTTTTTGTTTTAAAGACACCAGTATCTTATCTTATATTTTTCGCGGTTCTATCTAATTCTTTAATGGCCGAAGAACGATATCGATTCTTCGCTGGATTTTTTGTCTCTCCGCTGTGCACATTTTGACGAGGTTCGTATAGTTCGTTTATCGGATGTCAGCATTTTCTCGAAATCGATATCGCACGCCACGAATGAAATGTTTGCCTCGAAATCGGATAAGCGATGTACGGTCGCTATTGCGCGATTCATTGCGATATAATTCCGTTTACTCTTCAAAGCAGTAAATATACATTTATTTCTTTGCTTAAATTCCGTACACAAATCGCATTGTTACTGAATAATTATAAGTTTTGGAATAAAAGGGTTTCTTGTGTCTTCACATACCATCATCCGGTTTTAAAATATAAGATATATAACCGTCTTTATGAATGGCCTAATCCTAAAATGGTTTCGAAAAACCTATCAACGCATATCAATTGTCTGCGATCGTTTTTTGTTGCTTTATAATTGCGAAGAAAAATTATTTAGGTTTATTCTCCTGAAAATATTTTTATAAATTGCATAAAATATATTTATCGTCTTCAGAATTATAAACATGAGAGATGACAGTCTTTGCACAGAAAATCTCTTATTTTTTACATTGAATGTCCATTCATGAGAATTTTCCACAATGGCTATTATCTTAAAAGTTGTATATAAATTATTAGCTCAGCAAATGTTCGATAATTGCTAGTTGTGGGTATCTTCGATACAGCTACTACAAGGGCCTAGTTCATTCAATATTAATTAATTAATTTACCTTTGGGTTAGAAGGCAGACACACTGCCTATCAGTCTAACCCGGCCGGCAATTAATAATAAATTAATTAATAAGAGTGTTTCAGAGTTATGATAGGATATATGCTGTCAGACCTCAATCATATTTTAAGGTAACTACTGACTTGAATTGTTCGGTCATATTTAACGTTTAACCGTACAATCAAAAGTCGATAGTCGACACATTTAATAATCGAAATGGGAATTTTTCGGCGTCCTGTATAAAAACCTCTTATCTCCGTAAACGCCCGGATTTATTGCGTTAGGGAGCGCGAGCCGTTTATTAGAGGTGTCGTAACATCCGTTCTACGTTCAATTAATTCCGCTCATAAAATGTCTCCGGGAGACGCTTGGTATCTAAGGGGAAGCCTTGCCAAGTCCCTCCGTGCTAGCACGCGTCGTCCGGAGGAAGGGACAATGCCCGGGATTTATCTCTCTCCCGGGGAAGGGGAGAGGGCATTATGACATTGTGTCGGCGGCTCTTCTTCTTCCCTCTCCGAATGAAATGATTTCTATAAACCGCCTCCTCTCCGTAATTTAGGTGACCCGAAAGAGGAGGACTTTTCCGTGTAGGGGGGCGGAGGGTGGGTGGGCGTTAAGAGTGATATTAGTTATGGGGTGGAGGTTGTGGGAGAGAGAGACCCCCTTTCAACTATTTGTCGTGCCCACATCCCCATTATCCCCTATTCCCTTCCACTCTAACTCTCCAATCAATTCCTCCTTTGTATTTATTTCTATTGCTCCCTCCCAACTCGCTCCGTGCCTCTCCGCCACCCCCCCTCCCCCCACCCTCAATCCCATCTCTCCCTCGTGCCCTCTTAAGACCCATATAACCCGTAGAATAAGGATTGTGTTGTGGAGTGGGGTAGAATTCCTTCCCCGCCGACCCGATCGATGGCGGTGTTTATTGCATTGTGTGCCGCGGAAAATCGGCGATATGGGAATCGCGTCGTCGAGGTCTTTCCGGGTTTTTTTTTTTTTTGGTCTTCCCCTTCTTCTCCGCATCTCCAATCTTAGGGCTTTTTCTCTCGCTCTTTATTCTCCTCTCTCTCGATCCGCCCCTCCCTCACCCCGCACTCTCCTTGTCTCTCTCTCTCTCTCTCTTGGGGGCGAGAGAATGAGAGAGCGTGCCAAGAGAGAGAGAGAGAGAGGAGAAGATCTTTCGGTTTATTCGGAAAAGTGGAACGTGCCTCGCGATAGTCTATTGTTCGATAATTGCGAGGACTTTTCTTTGTTTTTTTTCCTCTGTGCGTCACGGTCGTGGGTAAAATGGCATCGAGTCCTCGGACAAATGAGAACGAACTAATCGGTTCCCGGAGATTTTTTTTCCTCTTTCTACGGCGTGTCGAGTATTTTTCCGTCGTCTCTCCCGGTCTACGTCGCCGTGAGTGATTGGGGATGGCGGTAATTATGTGCGTAGCATGCATGCATTCAGCACGCATATGTGTGTATATGCATACAGGTAAACGTGTGTGATCGTGCATGTGTTCGTTTTAAATAAAATCTTAGCGATAGGAAATTAAATTGTCAATCGAACGTTCTTTTGGTGTCCGTTGCTTTATGAAACGCTAAAGTTGTGATTTTTATCTCATCAGTCTGTACAATATTGGCACGCATTCGGCTGAGTTACAAAGAGGCGTTTTGATATTTTTTTTTCTTTCCAAGAATTTAATTTTAAAATGTGTAACCCTAAGATTCTTCAGCAAAGGCAGAATTAGAAAAATAAGGCTTTGGAAACTGGTAGTTGTTCTCACATTATCTAGCAAAACTTGGCAAGAGGGCGTTTTATTTTCATCCTATTTTGAAAGTAAATGATCACAACTTGTCAGGAATAGTTTTATTTGAAAACGAATTTTTGTTTGCGTCGATAGCGCTGTGATATACTAAAATTAAATTAAATCATCATTTGCCAGCGACGGTAGTCATTGTTTTATCAGCGATGTGTGACAGATATATCGTTTTATTGCATTTAGCTTTTTACAGTAATACATTGCAATTTTAGATTTTATCCAAATCATTCTTTAGTCTTTCGAAGTGTATCCGCCTCCAAAAGTCAAGATCAATCCTGCACAGGGCAATCGTTTTAATACAGGTTTATCGATAAATTTAAATCTGCTTTTTTTACTTTCAATTTCTAATTTATGAAATAAATATGTTCGATTTTGATGATTAGAGTGAAAACATCCTATGGTTGCCAACATATCTCAAAGAAATTTAGGCGTGCCGTATGATTCACGTATTACGGAAATAGCTGGGACGAAAGCTGTCTTGATGGCTTAATTGGCAATGAAATTTTGGATGTCCGGATTTCGAGCCACCTTCGTGAGGTAGCCTCCCAGTTTTTATTTTTTTAAATTTATTCCTGTTAGGTGCTAAAAAGGCTGGACTTTTTTCGCTATTTTCCGTTTGCATAGAATGTCGGAGTTTCCGGAGCAGAGGCGCTTTTAAAGAAAATAAGGCGTCTGCAAGACTTTTACGTTCCTCTCTTTGTTTAATAAGTATCACATAATAAATATTAAGTGGCAATTACTGTGAAGAATAAATGTAAGCCGAACCAAAGAATAGAATTTGGGACGGAGCAGTTGCCCACCACTTGGCTTCGCGTTTCAGATTGCGGCACTTGAGAATTCTTTTGTTTCTTCCAGCTGATTTCCCACGGAAACGAGATTAGAGGGGATCATCCTCTGTGATTATCAAGATGAGGTGTTGACTGATAGTCTTGACGAATAGGTCTCCGCTGGTTTAGTTGGCCATTCGAGTCATTACATACCCCATTTATTGCTTTCCCACCATCACGTGAAAGAGATAAGATTCACGATACTTTAAGTTTGCTAATTGCCTAAGCGGATAGCAGACTTTTCTTTACTTTTCGATATTTCTTTAAAGACTCGCGATTTTTTAGCTTCGTCTTCTTACTGGCCAAATCAATTTCAGCCTAAATTTAATTTATTATTCAATCTGAGGCTGAATGACAAGTGTTTAGATATTTGAATATCCTAATATAGTTAACAGTCTCAGGCGTAACTTGACAGAATTTCTTCATTTTGTCGAAATAAAAAGGTTTACTTGATAATTCCACAAAAAGATTTTATTAAGTAAACGACGTAGGTTCCACCTGATGATGTTGCACAGCAACGAAACCTAGATCGTTTTCTTAATAAAAACTTTTTGTGGAATTACCAAGTAAACCTTTTTATTTCGACAAAATGAAAATCCTAAAGCGGAGAGATGACCGTATTTTAAAAATTATTCTTGGATAATTGCGAATAGTATGATATCAGTCCTTAGTCCCATTTGTAGTTTGCTTGGGATAGTATAATTACTTTTAATATTTTAGGTAATTCAGCTTTTATAATTTTTTGAGACTTCTGAAGGAATGATTACATAAGGCTTGGCTTAGGTTTGATTGAAAGAAACGGAATTATCGTAAAATATCGATAAATGCAAAACTGTCATAATTGCTGCTTGAACGATTGACTTTTTTAAAAAATTAGTCAACCGCAAAGGAAAACCTAATTTACGCTGTAATATTAGCGTGATGCTACCAGTAATCGTGTAGAGAATGGAATTGCGTAATCCCGCACAAAACCTCGATATTCGTATCGTTGCGTTTGTGTTTATATATATATATATATATATATACATAAGTTAATAGGATAATTGATCTGCGGTGGTTAGAATGTTTACCTCCGCCTAGCAGTGGTGGGTAGGGTTACAAAAAAGCGGCCTCATATTCTAGGCGCTTTAGACGTATATAAATCGGTTCGTAATCCCTCCGTTTCTCTGTTTCCGTGGCAATTTGCGGACCTCTTCTGTTCCAGACTGCGACAATTTATCGCGGCCGTCTTGAGACTCCGTACCTCATTGCCGCGACCCGAGTTCTTGGGAAATGTCCCCTCTATTTGTGTGTGTGTGTGTGTTCGTGGAGAGGCAAGAGAGAGAGAGAAAGAGATAGAGAGAGTGGCTGGCGGCTTCCGAGGAGTGTGAGTGTAAGACGTATGGCGACATAAGTCTAGTGCATTTGTGTGTGTGTGTGCGCGCGCGCTCGCCTTCTCTTTCTCCGGGATTTCTTCACTAACTTCGTAATATGGCCAATTCTAGCGATGCTGCAAAAATACCGGCCTCGTCGTCCGACCCCGTGTCCATTTATCCTTCCTTCCTTCCTTCCTCCTTCGTCTCCCGTTTTTCCTTCCTCCAATTCCATCCCTTCTTCCGCATTCTGTTTCTAACCCTTTGTCTCACTCATTTTCTCTTTCTCTCCATCCTCCATTCACTTTCATTTCCTTCTCCCTCTTCCCCTCTGTACTCTCTCTTCTCTCTCTCTCTCCCTACACTTTCTTTATCTCCTCCTCTCCTCTTCTCTATATCCCTCTATCATCACTTCCCCTCCAACCTCTCCTATCTCTTCCCTTGTCTCCCTCCTCTCTCCCCCTCTCTCCTTCCCTCTCTCTCCTCTCCCTCTCTCTCCTCTCCCTCTCTCTCCTCTCCCTCTCTCTCCTCTCCCTCTCTCTCCTCACCCTCTCTTCCCTCTTCCTCTCCCCTCTGAGGATCGCCTGGATTGGTTTGCAGATGCTAGTTTCGGGGTCCGACTGATTTATCCCCTTTTCCTAACGGGTGGAAATTTGTCGCCGTTTGTTTAAATCAAACGCTCGTTTTAGATGGCGACTCCCTTCTTTTTTCGCCCGTTTAATCTCGCGGCGATTTCGCGCCTGTGTAGGCGATGAATTGAGTAATGGCGGAGCGCGATTTTTCCTCTCTCTCTCTCTGCGACCTTTTTTTTATTTGTATGCCCATAAAGTGATGTCAATTGCGATTTCGACTGTGTCCGTCTTTTTCCCCTTCCTGATAATGTATTATTTTTTGTGGTTGGGTTCGCGTACGCCTTTTTCTAGGATAAGGTTTCTGGTTCTTACGCCGTGGCTCTAATACGACCTGAAAAAAGGCGTAATACCGAAATCGATTACGCGTGTCGCCCTTAACATGGCGTGACTCGAGAGAGACACGCGTGTTTAATGATTGCAACGAGGGAAGCTTTAAACAAGATTTCGAGGAAAAGGAGCGTGCGCAGCACTTTGTTGTATTGCGTATAGTGGATCTGTCTACCTAGACCAGTGTTTCCCAACCTTTTTAGAGTCGCGGCACCCTTAAGTGACTTTTCAGAATTTGGCGGCACCCCTCCCTATCCACCGTCAGTATTAATGGTGCTGAAGTTGAACCTCTAACTCCAATCTCCATATCTCCTTTCGTTTCGAAGTGCCTTTGTGACGAAATGAAGGTCGACGTAACTCTGGTTTGCATTCTTGAAAGCCGACAATGCAAAATGAGGCTAAAAATGGGAAAACAATATTTTTTGCGGCACCCTTCAGAACACTTCGCGGCACCCAGGTTGGGAAACACTGACCTAGACTGATTCGCTGGTTTTTTATTAAAGTTTTTAAAATTTTTCAACAAATTCTGAAACGGTACAGTTAGTTTAGTTCCGTGGTTGAATATTTGGCCGGTAAGTGGGAGAATTTTCCCCTGATTTCAAATTATTCCCAACATTCTAGCTTATGCCATGGGAAAACGAATGACAGATTTCACGTGAATGCTTTAAGAATAAATATCTTTTGTTGCTATATATCCTGTTATGGAGAATAAGCTATGCACTGATATATTACGAACATTGAAAATCTCATGGAGGAAAAGTATTTTGGACTTGGATATTGGAAATTTTTAATAAGTTGGATAGTTTCCCACCCTCAGATTTCAATTGACACTGATTATATATTTTACGGCGGGCTAAATAAAGGCTATAATAAGATTCCGAATATCGAAGGAGGTGGTTCTTCCGATCTCATCCGCCATGCAGGACTTCCCCACCTCTTCCCCCTGTTCACCATTTTATCGACGCGCCGCACATTCGCGTGTCCTTTTGTCTCCTCGAGCAGAGGAAGAAAAAAAAAGTCATTCGTGCGCTGGAAGCCATTCGAAAAACCAATTGTCTATCCGAGGAGCGACCCATTGAAACGGGATAGGTAATAATGGTTCATGTTATTTTAACGCGTTCCGCGAACGCGATATGGGAGAGATAATGAACGAGCTTGGATGGCGAAACTCTTTAGAGAGATGGGAGTATGGTGTATGTGAGAAAGAGAGAGAGAGAGAGGTGGGAGGGTGAGAGGACCTTCCCATCTCACTGCCCCCCCCCCCTCTCATTCCACATCCAGTCCCCAATAGTTCGGCATCCCCTGCCACATATATATACCGACGGCTCCCTCATGCCACCGTTAATCAGATTGCGTTTAATTGCGTCAAATAATACGGCTCACCCGATCCTCTCCCCCCCTTCACCCGTCCGCCTCCGTTCCTTCTGCCGTAGTTCCCCTGCACCAGAGAATGCCTTCCCCGAGTCGCATTCTTCTCCCTCATTATTCATCGCGGCAATTAAACCCCATCCTCCCCCCCGGCAGCCTCTCTACTCTCCCTCCCTCCGTCTACCCTCTTCGCCCCCGCCCCAATGGGAGCTCTAACCACCGCGTGGTGCTGCACCCTTTTCACCTCCACCCTCTCTCTCCCTCTCCGGGGACAGAACGATTTTTCCGCCCCCCCATCCCTCCTCACCACCCCCCGCCCCCTTTCATACGATCCTTCATCCCGCGCCGCGGTGCATGGCGCCAGGATCACCCTCTCTCTCTATCCCCCTTCCCTCCCCTCCCGCTGCCCCCCCTCGATATGTGTGGTGTGCGCGCTCCTTTTTCATGGGGTCGCATGGTTTTTGTGTGTGTGTGTGGAAGGTTGGTGCGTGTGGTTTTGTGGAGCGCATTATTTTGTTCGACGGCGTCCTCTTGCCCCCTCTTCCTCCATTCGCTCCCTCTTCCATTCGCCTCCCTCTATCGAGGGATGTCCTGCTGGGAATTCTATCGGGGGATGGTGCGTTTCGTTGCATAATTCGCATCTCTGAGCTCACTTTTTATTTCGGAAACCATTTCGGGAGTGTTTCGAGTGATGAAACATACGAAATTGATCGGTTATTTTTTAGTCGGGAGGTCGCGTCGAATTTTTGATAATCTGCGATGGATTCTAGTTTCGAATTAATGTTGTTGTAAATTATTTCCTGGTTTTTAAATACAATCCTGTTGAAGCATATTGAGTGCGTAGCCTGCGTAACGTAATTGAAACACATCTCTGCAGGTTTAAAAAAGGTTTGTTATGATATTTAGATTGCCATTGATGACGAAATCCTTTGTGTAATTTAATGACAAAATCGAGAGTTTTTGGGGCATTCGTGTCCTAGGGAAAATCTGGATTGAATTAAATGGGAAAATCAATAAATCGTCGATTTGTGCAAAAACAAAGCCTCTTAAGCGTATGAACTTACACGTTAAGCGTCAAAATGGCATAAATGACTACTTATCTATTTTTAAATATTAAAAGATAATCTCTGTTAAGGATGAGTCGGTGACATTGATGACAGAAGGAGTGTGTAAGTTCAACCGAGAGTAATAAAATGTTTGTATAAATTGTCGGGAAAATCTTAAACAGCTAGGGTTACTAAGGAGTGAAGTTTGAGGTGAAGACTCAAAATGAATTGGTTGATATCTACATCTACATGATACCCTGCAAATCACCAGACTGGTGGGTGGCAGGGGGTGCAGCACACCAAAACCTACCTAATAACGTCCCTTGTGGGAATCACTCTCCTGTTATGATCCCGTATGGTCCTTAGGAAAAACGAGCTCTGATATCGCTCGGTCCTACAGTCGATCTCACGTATTTATTCTCGTGATATGTCGCAGCATAGCTTGGGGTCGCGTAAAAGGAAAGCATTCGGCTGATATATTTACGATTTTCTTCTCACCTTCGAAGCGTTTCCATAGATTTTATCAAACAACGTCGTTGTTTATTATTGAAAAAGCGTTCCTACGAAGTGAATAGATATAACGCGGCAGGAAATCGTTTGAATGGTAATATAAAGAAGGAAATGGCGAAAAGCGAGTGAGAGAGAGAGAGAGCGGGGAATTCCAATTAGGTTTCCGAGGAAATGCGAATAGAAATGGGAAATGACGCTATTCGCAATCCAACAAATGAGTGGACGAGGAGAGAAACGATGATGACGCTGATTACGAAGTCCGCAATTAGTGTTTCGTCGCAACCAAAGGGAAATCACAAATGATTTCAGCGTAATTGCGTGTGCGTCGAATTTGTGTATACATCCGTGTTTTATATATTAATACGTCGGCTTAAAAATTATCCGCGAATATTTTTTTATGTTTACCATTAAAACGTTTTTATTACGCTGAAATAACAATGCGCTGTTTAAGGTTTATTGAAATTTACAGAGTTTTATCGAGTTAATGTGCGTTTTCTACGTTGCTCTTCCGGGTTTGAACGTTTTCTAACTACAGATTCATCGAATAGTACATTTGAAATGCCGCAGGAGATTTGGATTTCATTCAGTTGACTGAAAATGTACTCGAACATATCCCGCGTAGGAATGTTGTAAGTTATACACCGCAAATACCTGCAAAAATTGCACGGTTACATATGCGCCATTATGGGAAGTAAAAATCGGAGAGGATACATATTTGGAAGAGATCGCCTCGATTGTGTTCTGGAGGGACAGTTTGGATCGAACGTTTCATCGAAGCGGATAATGGAGATGAATTTGTCAACTTTAAAAACATTTCCACCTCTTCCGATTCATGAGTTGCGGTCCCGCCATATTCTTTTCGTCAATGGGACCGGATGTTTATACGTCGTATCTAAGGGGTGTTACCTGCCGATACACTTTCCTTCCTCCCGGTGGAATTCCTCATTTCCCTCCCTCGCCCATACATTTGCGTATACTTCGATTCGTGAGGTCGTAGACCTCAAGGTGGAAAATATAATGAAACTAAAGCTTTGGTTAGCACAAGTCCGCGTCGCTCATCCCAACCCCCCCCCTCACACCCCCTTTCCCCCGTGCGGTGCATGTATTCGCGTGTCGTAATCGTCCCGCCTCCTCATTCCCCTCTCTGACTTTTCGCCCGTGTTTTTCAACCCCCACTATTCTTTCTCCCCCCCCCCCCCCCTCCCCCCCCCTTACTCACCAACATGGCGGCTGACCGGCCATCCTCCCACGACCGTCCCGTCGACGCCGCCGCTTCCCTTTGCTCTTTCGCATTACGCATTCATGCATACCTCGGTCTCCCCTCTCTCTCTCTATCTCTGTTTCGCGTGGTATCCCTCTCCTCATCTGCCTCTTTGCTTCTCTCATTATTCATACATGAATCGTGTGATTCCGGAATAAAATTCAAACGCGAGGTGTTTCCTCCCTCTCTCCCTCGCCTGCATCCCCTTCCTCTCCTACCCTCCGTTATCCTCTTTTCCTCCTCGCAACCAATCTGAATGTTATAAATGTCATGGAAACTCCCGTCTCTCTCTCTACTACCGCATTACTTCCGTTTTTGTTTGCCGCCCTATAATCGTCCCTTCGGTTCTGCCGTTTTTGTTCTGTTATTTTTTTGTCGTTGCGTGGGGGAGGAGGATGTGGGTTGCTCTGTTTTGTAATATTTAGTTTTCCGTCGATGACGAATGGGGATTACGTTTCGAATTTGTCGATAAGATCGAAAGGAGAGAGAGATATGTGTGGTCTATGTGAGCAGTTTAATGGCGTGCCTCGGAGATCCTTCCTTGTTCTCGGCGTTTTTACTCGTGTCGTTTGTGTTTTCTTCGCCAACGCCTTGTTGATTATTGGGGCAATGATGCAAATACTTAGGGTTACCGTGAGTTTAAAAGCGCAAAGTAACATTTGTCTCCTGGGCTGGAATCGTACTCGAAGAGAAATGTTAATTCTGTTATGATAGAGTCGTAAGAGAATACTGGCAGGTGCGGCCTTGTAAATAATACTAGAAGTAGTGGCGAGGTGCTGACATTTTGTCCATTAGCATTGTTATTGATTTTTTCGTAAGTTATTCGGAGATTATCTCGTTTGAGTGACATTTGTAAATTGAGTTACTAATGTTTGCTATATTAAGATTCATTCGACATAGTTGAAGTTTATATTAATATGAATGTGGCATGTTTAGTTTTCGATTCTGATTCTCCATGAATAAAATATCACAATGCGCGTCCTATTTTAGAATGAATTACACGGAATTCTCTCCTATATGTGCCAACTTAAACGTGGCATCGATTTTGGAGCATACCATTACGTTAATCGTCACAGAACTGGATCATGTTACGAATTTCGGTTGATCCAGTATTCGGTGTAGGTTCCGTTTTTCGGTAATGGCACGATGAAATTAAAAGGTATTTGTGGATAAGCTTCATATAATTCAGAAATTTTCTTCAGAGCCTTTAATTATTCACTTTTAAGCTTTACGCTGTAATTTGTTTAAAACCACTCATGTACTCGTAACCACACATTCCGATTCGCGTTTTATCCGCAGATGCCGATAATTGAGGGACAATACGTATCATGTCGTATCGAACTTCAATATCGATCGATATCGCCGCGTGAATAAATATGGCTAAATGCTAGAGATAGCCGGGAAAAGAGGCCAGCGGATTAATGAAAAACGAGCAAAAAAAGATGGTTTATTCGGACGATGGCGTTTTTCAAAGAGCCACAAAGTTAACCGAGGTGGGGGGGGGAGAGCCTCAACGCAGATTATTGCTCGCCGAGGTTTCAATCGGATGCAAACAAACAATCATGTGGAGATAGAGACACGTGCGGCTTCGTTATCTCCTCTCTCCGACTTCATCTGCCTTTCCTCGAGGCAATCCCTCGCGACGCTCACCTCCACGCTCTTTATCTATCCACCGCTCATGTATGTAAACGCCATGCGATTCCTTTGATCCTTCCGCTACACCGGTTCGAATTTTTTTTAGATCGATGCGGCCGTTCGAGATTCTTTAAGAGATCGATCTAAATGCAAGAAGATCCAACTAACCGCGTGGTTACTTATTTCGGAATATGTAGTAGTGTTTTCCGACAATACCCGTAATTAAGTCGTTTAGCAATATACCAGTGAGATGTTTTAATAACTGTCGTGTGACGTTGGCTGTTACTCCGGCGTTTGGCCATTAAGAGCTGTTTCCTGGCAACTTTCACGGACGGAGGATTAGTTCAGCCAGGAAATTTTTTGAACGTTTATCTCTCTCTCTCTCTTTCTCTTTGTCACATACATATAATCTATTTTATCTGCTTTATAACTTTGGTAACGATTAATGTCAATGAATGTTTAGATTTATAATAGCACGTCTTTTTAACGTTATCCAAAGATTTTCAACTTGTTAGACTAGCAAGCAATTCGACATTCTGTATTAATATAACTGATGCGATCGTATCTTTAAGTCACTTCTCGGAAATTAATCTCCGTAAATGAGTTCAAGATTGTTATCGCGATTCGAGCTTCCTTTACGCGTCTGCCACAGAAAAAAAGGAAAAGCTTTATTAATATCGGAAGGATGGCGATGTTGATAACCAATATTTTTCACTCTATAGAGTTTGTCTATACACTGTATTTTGTTATCAAGCATATCTTATAAAAATTTGATTCTACATGACATATAAGTTATTGGTTCAGTTATTGTACATAAAAAAAGATGTACTGGAAAAACAGCAGGACATATATTTCTAGATGTCATCTTATCTCAAATTTGACCATTGATGTTTTCACTTTCGAAGGTTAAAAATTATCATCATTGATATGTTGAATGTTGACAGTTCTTCGCTTCCTTGCCAGGCTTTGTTTCAAGTATGGCATTAATCTTTTATATTAACTTTTGATCAATAGTGAATTCTAAAACTGAAACTGCTACCCTTAGAAAATTCTTTGAACTCCAAAATCGAAGTAACTTCTATTAAACTTATTTTATTTTTTCTTCCTAGTGAGTTAACTGTATTAGCTATTTTATTAATAATTTTATTTTTATTCACCGGTCAATTTCTTCTGAAAAAATTAAGGACTTGCACCATAAACTCTTGTTTATATTTGAAATAAAGCTGAGATTTATCACACTAAAACATATTATTCGTTTTTTTAAAGATCTTATAATGAATTCATATCTCAATTTTTGATGGATTCCTGAGAAAACCTTCTTTTACTAAAAGAATAATTTTAACTCGCAAAAACCGCTAGAATATTTATCAAACGAAAAAGGTATTGTCCGTCTTCTCTTAGTCTCCGAGCGATCGTCTCTCAGAGCAGAGGTCAATACGGACAGACCACGCGATGGAAATTTCTTTTCAGTTTTTCTTTTTCAATTTTGCATAAAACAGAATTCCCCTTTTTCTCTCCTGCCGCCTTTTTCCCAACGTCCTGTCTTTCAATGGCGCTCCGTCGTGCCTTACTCCGGACGGCAGTTTCATTATTTATATCGTCTCCTCCGGTGACTTTTTTTTTTTTACGGGGTCGTGCATCGCAAGAATTCGTCCATCGTTGTTTAACGCGTTCCACCGTTTTATTCGTCAGCTTCCTATTTTTTTGCGTCCTTCCTCTTTCTCCCCCCTCTCTCCCCCCTCTCTCCCCCTCTCTCCCTCCCTTCTTCTCTCCCCCATCGTGCAGTGGCGACTTCTCGGGAACGTCCTTCTCGCAAACATTACTCACACGACACTCACTTCCGTGAAACTAGGAATAAAAAGGGAAAGAAAGGAAAAACCGTCTGGGATTATTATTTCATTCCACACCGCGCATTGCTAATCTCCCTCTCTCTCTCTCTTTTACCCTTTTCCTCTTTCCGTCCGATCCCGCATTTTTAGCGTTTTTCTTTCGTTTGACATTGCATCCATGGGAAGATGGTGGAATCCAAGATGGCGTACCCGCGGCGGCGCCTCTCCGACCGTTCTTGACGTTTCCGCTGTAGATCGAGAAAATCAAAGTATCGGAAAAAGGTCACGCTTTGACGAATCCGGTGTTATTATACTGGATGGTCCTTTACTGCTCCAAAAATATGTGTTAGTTAATGTTTGGAAAATGTGAGACCTATGACATCTCATTGTCAGTAAGGTTGTTTGTGTATGTGCATTGTAACGATACATTTGTTAAATAGAATACGAATTTCTGAGCAGGAATTGTTTAAGGACGTGGTGAGATAAAGATCTGATGTGTATTCATCGAACGAAAGCTATTTAATATTTCTAATTCGCTCTTATCTCGATCAATTAAAAAAATGGACGCTGAGTGACGTAAGTGTACCGCGGGCTTTCGTGCCGAAGGTCCATTAACAGTCTTGCGAGCTAGGAAAAAACCGTAATTTCATTTTTTTCCTCGTTGCTTTCGTATAATTTTGCTGGTTGCTGAACCGTAAATAAAAATGCATTTGTTCTTCGGGTTATCCTCAATTTGCCGAAAATTGAATCGTCTCATATATTTAACGGGGCGGTTCCTTTCGCGGGAAAAAGAAATTTCCTGCGTTTTATCGAACTGCAATTTGCGTCTCTCTCTTATAAACTATCAAATCCTTTCGACTTTAATATGTATATCTATCCGGCGAACGAAAATGTCGTTTCCGGAATTCCGCGTGAGGGGGGGGCGCGTGTCGCAGGTAGTCTCGTTTCGTCACCGCAGCCATTCTCTCTCTTTCTCATTACTGGCTTTCTTCCCCGTCTTGTGCGTGCCGACGTTAATTGGAAGGGATGATGGCGCGTTCGAAGCTCAGAGGGACAAATTGGCAAAACGTACGCAACGGGACGGAGGAAAGGTTTCGCTCTTCCGAACCATTCATTGGAAACGTTACGTTCGTAAGGAGTGCGTTTTGCATGCTAAAGCGACCGTTTGTCCTCTCCACCCTCCAACCCTCACCCCTCCCTTTGTCCCACCCGCCCTTTTCCCCCCTTTCGTCGTCCTTTCTCCCCTCTCCTTTTGTTTGTCTTTCTTCCTCCATTTTCTTAACCTCGAAATCCATATCCTTGCTCTTCGTTGCGTCTTTTCCATTTCCCTCATCAGTTTGACGAGCAAAGGCGTACAATCCTGTTATTGTCATCATACCCACCCTTAGTCACACTAATTATTAGCTTTGCTTGGAATATATATATATATAAATACTAAGGAAGAGGAAAGGATATTTTGGGCAACTAGGTGTTGAAGGAAACCCAGTGAACACTTACCGGAAGTAGAGCCGCTGGGGTGTTGGAGAGACACATTTGTAGAGGTTAGAGCTTTCGGGATGATCCCTTCATCAGCACAAGAGAGACACAACTCACCTAGTTGCCCAAAAAAAAAAAAAAAAAAAAAAAAATATATATATATATATATATATATATATATATATATATATATATATATATATATGAATGTGTGTTTATTTATGAAATTATCCTCAGCATTTATAGTAAATAAAGTGGAAGGGAATGCATAAGTTTAAGGATGATAAAGTCAGACCGATCGTTTATTTTATGCCATAAAACTCCTTTTAATTCGCCATGTTAAAGGTTGTTGAACTGGTTTTTTAAAAATTAATATTCTCTCGTCCCGTCCTTTCTCTTTCGCTATCCTCCTCTCCTCTCCGCATCGTTTCCCCTTCCGTCAACCCTTCCTGCATAGGTTTCCATTCCTCTGGCATTTCTATACCTTTCTGTCTCTCTCTCTCTCTCTCTCTCTCTCCATTTTCTCCGCATCCTGTTTCTCCGCGCGGTTCCCTTCCTTTGTTCTTAGTTTGCAAAGACGCCGCACTCCGATTCCCTCCTAGCAACCTCATCCTCAATGTCTAAGAGACAGCGGAGGTTTGTCACTGTCAAGTATTTTGCCAGGTAGCAGCAAAAACCTCCGAGCTGCTTCCTTCCCTAACACACGCTTCCCTCGACCCGTCTCTCACTCTCTCTCTCTCTCTTCCTCCATCTCACCCTCTCTCTCTCTCTATCTCAACTGTCTCGTCCCATCCAGTCTTCCCCCCTCCTCCTCCTCTCCCTCCACCTCCCATCCCCTCTCTCCACCTCCCACCACTCCTCGCACCCCGTCTTCTCCCTCGCTCCCTTTATTGCGAACTCGTCTGACACAACTAGGTCCACCTATATCTTTCTCTCTCTCTCTCTCAATTAATTATTGTTCGCGTCGCCTATGCGAATTCTCTCTCTTTTTATTCATAATTTACCGTAAACGCGTATATCGCGCATTCAACTTGTCTTTCTTCATTTTGTTTGTTTATGTGCATGTTCGCTTGTAAATATACCTAAATTCTTTACCCGTTCAGCGCTTAGATTTATTTGTGAAAAGTTTATATATTTGAAATGGTCGTCGTTAGTAATTTAGTATGTATCTGGTATGTTGATGATTAAGTATCACTTGTTGTCACTTTTTATTTAGCTGCTGTTTCGGACGAGCTGAACGCTATGAGTAATCGTAGTTGTTTATTAGTTTTAACTTGCTCTTAAACAAAACTTGACGGCCATTTAAAATTATCATATTAGCGATAGCATGGCAGGATTCGAACCTAAGACCCTAGAGTTGAGATCCAGGCACGCTAACAATCCCTCCCCTCTTATCTTACCATTCCACCACGCTTTGTAGAAACTCTTGCGTAATTTAGGGGTTCTAAACCTTTTCGCATTCACGTACCGCCTATCAGAACAGAATATAACCACGGACCATCATCAATCACATTTCTGTAGCAAGGGTGTATCATCGGTTTTCGTTTACCAATCCATGAGGACCGCGGGTACAATCCAACCTTCATCAAAATCGCATCTAGGATTTAACATCGTTTTTTTTGTCACTGATGTGGACCACCAACACCTAGTCTTCAGACGACAGCATAGAACCTCTCCTTAATTGTACATTCATTTTAATAGAATACTTTGACTATTTGGTTTCGAAAGATTTATGGCAAGCTCTCTGTGTTCGTCTCAAGGGTTGTAACCCGCGATCTAAATTTTTGAGAAGGAATGTACAAGCATGGCTGGATTATAAATACTAGCACGATCGTTGTATATATTGAATCGCCATTAAATTGTCCCATTTCTATTAGTTTTCCAAGATGGATGTATCGAAAACCATGAGATTTTTTCCTTGACTGAAATTCTTTTATCGGGTCAAGGTTTTTTCATCGTCCAGCTTAAATTACCCATAAGGAAACCGAGTTATCTTTTTCCCATTGGTTTTACATCTATTTAATACGTAATCGCTCTTAGTGCAGCTGTAAGATATGGAAAAGCAACCAACGAGAATCTTCGTTTTGAAGGGCAAACCGATATTTCTCAGTCTGTGTTATCACGTTTTTTTTTTGCCAATGTACTTCCGTCACAGCGGCCATGGACTTGCTTCATCGCGCTACGACGATTCTTTAATCGCATGATTGGCATCGTGCAATATGGCCGCAGCAAACTGATCGAATTTGTTCGATTAATTTATTCTCTGCAGCAACTCCCCTATTTGCCCGACAACATTCTTTATTTTGATACAGAAATCCCTCGGTGAACGTGTGTGTGTGTGTGGGCGTTAGGTTCATTATTCTCGCGCGCCGCACGCGGCAGACGGATGCAATTCAATTCCTAAATGCAAAAAGGGTTTCCTATTCTCGTCGCCATGGATTCAAACGACTCCGCCGAGTTATATGACTAGGATGGAACGCTCGCTGAAGTTCAAAATTAAATCATGAATGCTTTGTGCGGCGCCCACGGATGCTGTTTCGGCTCGAAGGGGGTTGAGGGGACATTTTTTCTAAAAATATCGCATTTTTTGCACGTTTGTCTTGGCATTTAATTACGGAGTTTTTCTGCCATATTCTTTATCGATGCGCCAAATTTTAACGTAGATGTTCGACGGCAAATTAAATTGTTTCTCAGAGCAGCCGCAATCTTCCTAGAATTATGAAGGACCGCTCGTTCATTTTCATTTAAAGGTCGCGTTTTTGGCAGAGTGTAAAGTATGTTCTGCTTTAATGGGTCGTAAACATGGTTGCAAAAAGGGTGCCTCCATTACTCGCCTAGGTTTTTTATGCGAGCACGTGAAATATTATTATTCACTTAGAACAGATTGAATCTATAGATTATTTTGAAGTACCTACCTCGGATATGGTTTGCAGGTGTGAAAAGGACAAGACGGTACATTTATTTATATTTATAATTCATTGACAATTTTTTTATTACCTTCGTCGGTAACTGTACCATCTTTTATTCTCTTATGCTCAGAATAAAATTATTTAAATATACTAGTAAGAGTTTATTCATCTGTGATAGTCAGGAAACGGATGATGCTGTACGTTCGCCGTAATTTAAGGGCAATTACGTGTGTTTATTCCTCCTTGCCTTACTTGTTTTTACTTTTCTTCCGCTTCGATCATTTCTGCGGAGCAATTTTATGAATTCTGTTCGCTTTCCGTCAACCGATTTCGTCTCAGCGAATGATGGATGTCAGCCATAAACGTATCTCGCTCGTGTCGGGAATTCTCCCGCAGATACAGACCCACTTTCGTCGGAAGAGGTTTTCCTTTTTGCATTCGCGTCGTTAGCGCGGATGGGAAGAGGAGGGGGAGGAAGGGAGAGAGAGATAGGAGGGAGAGATAGGAGGGAGAGATAGGGGGAGAGGAGGAGGAGAAAGGAGGGAGCGATATATAACAATGCGCCCCTCCCTCCCCTCCCCCCTTCGCGTGCGGTGCAGTACTCGCGTTTTCTGCTTCAATTTCCGCCCCTCCCCATCATATAACTTCTTGTTTAGAGAGTCTAAGCCTTTAATGAATTACGTGAAGGGAAATTTTCGTTTGCGAGATGGACTCCATCGCTCCTCATCTTGCGTTGGTTGTCTACCGAGTTAGAAATGAGCGTTTCTTTCAGTTAATCAATTTTATAGTATTTTGCAAATGCAAGTTTCGGATTTTCGTAACTTTTTCCTGTCTCGATGTATGACTCTGTCGACTAAAAACTGGCTACATAAATGACTTCATAGTTTTTGAAAGTCGAAGGACATTTTAAAAGTAAATCGGACGCATTCTCTGCCAAAGAGCAATTAATTATTCATCTATCCGTCGTTGGTTAGCTACTCTCGTTATCGCATTATTGACCAGGTGAGTAGAGTTTACGAATTTTGGTTGGAAGTATCCCATCATAACATCAGAGAGAGAATACGCGAGGCATTAAATAAGCTCACATGTTTACAGTTAATTTAATTTAAGAATCGGTCGAAGAATATAATCGATTTCTGAAATAGCATCTTTCTACGAAACAGCGTTTTTAGCGCCAAATATTTTCCCTGAATTTCGCGAATATTCAACGTTTTATACATCTTCTCCTATAACCGGCGGTGGTTCCTCAACAAATGACCTGGTTAATTGCCCAAGTGTTTGTCTAGAGAATTGCCAGATGCGACCCTTCACGCACACGCAACCCGGTGCCAGGTTAAGCGGGGTGGAGATCATAAAAGAGAGCAGTCCGGGCTTTTTTCTCTCTCTCTCTCTCACTCCCCTTCCACCTCCTCCCAGAGATACTCCTGACGTGGATTCTAAATTGCCGCGCTCGCTTAATGCCCTTCCTGCAAATGAATTGAGTCGAGAACCGGAGAAAGCTGTAAGTCTCCTCGAGATGCTTACCGGACCACGCGTTAGAGATTGTGTGATGTACCATTCCCTTTGCCGCTTCCCCGGCCCTTCATCAATCTCACTCCGTTATTCCCTCTCCCACTGCTCCCTCCACGCCTTATTCCCTCCACGCCCTCCTCCCCCTCCCGCTTTCCAACATCCTGCCCTCCCCCCCTCTTACATCCCTTTCCCTCTCCACTTTGCTTTAACCCTGCCCGCACTTTCTCATCGGAATTGCTGGGCAGTGAATTGAGCTTCCTATAAATAACTTTGCCCTTCTTCTTCCAAGTCATCCTCGTAATGGGAAAATCATGCTTCTGCTCGCACCGATTCGATCCGATTGAATCGGCGTCGAATGCTTTTTGTCTTTTCCTCGGTCGTCTCTCGAAGGGACAAAAATTTTTACTCTCTACGTAATTAATATTACTTGCAATCAGAATCGGATTTAGAGGATAAGAAACCCTTAGGCTATACTGGTCTGCAAGGCTCACAACTCGCGACTTATTAAAACGTGGTAAAATATTATGGAAGGAAACAGGCTACTAAATTCTTAATAGTTTATTTACATATATATTACAATATAGTGGGTGAGTTTCTGAGGTCGATGTCAATCCCAGGCCAAAGAAATAATTATTTTCTCAACGATACCCGTGATTGGAGACAGAACGTCTCCGATTATCTTCGATCTACGTCATCATTTACGACAGGGATGGCAAATACATACGTGGAACGCGTTCGATTTTACTTGGCACGCGTAAGATTGAATTTTCTTAGAGGAGTAAACTAGTGGCGCGCGAAAAATAAATCTGATGATGCGCATTACTTTCTTGGCACGCGAAACAAAAATCATTTTCATCCCTGATTTAGGATGTAGGTATGACCGCTTCTTTATGTCGGGCCTTTTGAGACTCATTGTATACATTTCTTTCCCCTCTCACACTAAGCTCCTGACTGTGAGCCCTAACTCTCTAGCGGCTCTAAGCGTGAGGCCTTAGGCCAGGAGTGGCCAACCGGGGTCTGAGCAGGTGTCACAATACTGCAATGGACATCACCGAAGAGCCGCAGTGACATGTAATGAGATAAAATATAATTGCGTGTTTAATCTGGGTACGCTTTATAATCGGAAAATTATGGTATATGTAATAGAGCCAAAGTTTCAATGAGCCGCATGCGGCTCCGGATTTAAGGATTTAAACGGCAGAGTTCCTCATAGATTCTGAATAAAAGTTAGCTTTATGCTCAAAAAAATTACCTGAAGTACTTTATTTAGAGTTCGCGTGTACCTGGAATCGATGTTAAAGCGCGCAGAAACAACGAAGCTGTGTGTGTGTGTGTGAATCGCTTCGGTTATACAAGTATATATTTTTTTGCGACGGAAAAATGAAGTTTTCGAACGTTGTGATCCGCGCTGCATTATATTCGGAAGGAAATTCGATAGCCGCCGTCATCGTTGAAACCACTCGAACGGACGACATGATAAAGTCAAATTAATGGGTAATAAATTGATGGCATCGGTGTGTAATGCGCTAAATAATAGCGTGTACTGCTAAGCCCTTTAAAATGGAAATCATTAAGCGGAAGCAATTTTTTATATATCAATTGAAAATAAAATTAAAAAAAAACCTTTCCATTCGAGGGAAGTTCATATTTTTTTTTTCGCGACCGCATCTCGATTAAAATCGCTCGGTTTCGGCGAAAAATTACCCGGAACCAAAAATAATAAAGTTTCTCTCCCTCCTTTCTATCCCTCCCGTCTCCCCCTACTCCCTCTCCTATCCTATTCTCTCCCCTGTCCCCTCCTCCTTCCTTTCCCTCTCCTATCCTCTCTCTCCTATCCTCTCTCTCCCTACTCTCTCCTATCCTCTCCTCCTCCCTACTCTCTCCTATCCTCTTCCCTCTCCTATCCTTTCCCCCTCCTTCCGCACCTCTCCTGTCTCTTTCCCCTCCCCTATCTCTTTCCCCTCCCCTCCTTTCTCCCTCCAGCTCCAAACTACTCCATGGCGACCGCACGCCCACAGATGCATTATTGTCCGAATGACCGGATAACGTTATATAGACTGCATGGATTGTCTTTATCACTTTTTTCATCTCGTCGGAATTTATGCGAACGCTCGCAAAAGCGTTAACACCGTTTTTAATTACCGTATTAACTTTTTCCTTTTTTCGTTGAAACCCGGTAATGGAAACAATTACGAAGCCACCGCCTCTCCGCGTATTATTGCCGGATGGAGGTCGTAAATTAAGCTTAAAAATAAAAGTAGTCGGGGGTGGGTGGAGGGAGGGAGAAATGAGGGGAGGGAGTAGGAGAGAAAATATATGCAAAAAAACATTTCGAAGAATCGTCCTTCTGCATTCAACAGCGTGTGTGTGTGCGCGCGCGCTATTTCGTCCATTCGCTACGGGAGCTAATATCGATATGAATCGGTTGGTTGGAGAGGCTACGTAGAACACCGGTTTTGGTGAATAAAAATGAAAGGAACGGCTGCATGGAGTAGCTGCTCCATCAGCGACCCTCGTAAATCAGTCCAGTTGCGGATTCCGGAATTCATTTGTTTCTGGAACACAATGCCATATAATATCATTCCATTGCCGTCCATGGTAACCCTGTTAATACGAGTGGTTGATGGATAAAGGGGTGAACGGAGAGAAAGTATTAAAGTTGGACGGCTCAAATTTTCATTTAATACTTTCATCAACTTCTCGGATTAAAAAAAAAACTTTTTGATTGAAAGTGATCGAACTCCGATTGACTGAATGCGATATTTTCCCCATGCTTGATTTTATTTCAATTAAGTTCCATCGCGTGAAGTAAAATAGTAAAATAAGTCTTATATTGGCTACTATTTCGTTGTTTGCATTTTTAAAGGAGAATGCATCATCCTGAAAACATCGTTAAAATAACTGCGCTCGCTGTCCTATTTTAGTGATACATTAAATGAGTAAAGCATTAAATGCCAGTTGTTGAGCGGAAGAGGAGTCTACGATCATCGTTACACTGCAAATTAACGAACGTGCGCTCGGAACGCGCTCAATTTTTTACCGGCGTAGTTTTATTGGTTTGATCCGAATGTACTTTTATACTTCGCTCTCGTATGCATTCGTAAAAAAAGGTGTTCTCTCAAAACTCCAATTGTAATGCAACAGAGGACGGTCTCTACAAATAACGAGCCGAATCTAACGGCTGAACGGACCAAAGAACAGAAGAGCGAAAGCAGAAAGAGAAAGAAAAACATCGGTTGCCGTTCACAAAAATCAGAATGGCTTTAGCATTGGCGAATCCGGCGACGAGATAATAGTCCCTCTGGTGGCAATCTCAACAATCTCTGTTTCGTCTTTTTTCTGGATTTTATTTTGTGACCGTGATGACTAACATACGTACGAATTCAACTCTTTTATAGGTTACGAAAGCTGCTTCATCTTCAGTGATACCATGTTTGTTACGGTTGATAGGTTAATAAACATACCATAACAACAAAAACGTTCTGCCTAACCGCCAAATTTTGTGTCATTTTGAATGGTCCGTTATAACGGTGTGTTCAATACTGATATTGTAAAGCAATTTCGTAGGATTTTATGCTGGGCGTTTAAAAAAGATTCTTTTATGGACTATACTAGGATGAGATTCTACTGTTCCTGGTATACTGTTGAACGGTGGTATACTCGCCATCATGGTATTTCACTCCAAATTTCAAACGAACTTCCAAAATAATGATAAATATTTTTACGAATAAGTTAAAAGTTTTCTGTTACAATTTTCTTAATGTTATTCGATACATTTCCATCTCTTGCCAAAATATTTCCCATAATTTTTTTCCCACACCTGTCCTATTCAACGCAACCATCCGAAATTAATGGTTTTATAGTCGCTGGGGCTGTCTCGCTTCGGTTATTACGCTTTCACTGACGAACGGGCAGAACCGTGGACTTCCCTAGTAGAAGCTAATCGATCCAGGTTATCGATCTCTAGCAATTATGGAATGCATATCGCTTTTACTTCAGGTAAAACCCTGTTTAGGTTTCTTTGTAATAATTTTTATTTTATTATCAATTGAGTATATCAAAAGAAACTAAATTCATGTTTTTTTACTTTTCGTGTTTCAGAGTTTCAAAAGACAAAAATGAAATGAATTATCCGGTGTTATTCTGATAGGGCAGGATTTTGGCTCACCCCATATATTTGTCACTGGATTCTCTTTCATCAGTTTATTTGTGTTTTCTGCGGAAGCCCGTTCGAGCGAATCGACCGCAGTAATATATATTTTTTATTCGAGATCTGCTTTTTATTAAACCGGGAGGTAATTTGCGGAAAGCAATCAGCCAATTTTTTTTCGTTCCCTCGCAGTCTCTATCTCCGCCTATTCCGTCCCCTTCTCACCACCCCCACTCCACTTTTTCATCCAAAACATAGGCAACCCCCTCCATTCCCCAAATTCGATTCCCCTCTACGACCGCCTCTCTCTCTCTATCCCACCTATATCTCCCATTAATTCTCTATCTTCCTCTTTACCTCTCTCTCTCTATCTAATCATCTCATTCTCTTCCACCTTTTCCTCTCATTTATCCCTCTCTCACCTCTTGATTATCTCTCGATCGTACCGTTCGCTGTCGCCATTTCAGCTTCCCGGTATCCATTGGCGAGGGTCCTTAATTTAAGCGACCGGTTTGAAGTGACTTCTCCGATAATTGCGGTTAGGCCGATATCATTTTGTCTCTCTCTCTCTCCCTCCCTCCCTCTCGATGTGTAGTCCTCCGCCCTTTTCCTTTCTGCGCTCTATTGCTCCTTCACTTTCTCCCTCCCTACCTCTCCCCCCTCTCCCCACTCGTTCAATTTATGCGTGTATCGTGGGAAGGTGAGTGAGAGGGAGTGGTCGCGTGATCTTCCTCCGGCAGCCCCTCCCCACCCTCCTTCCTGTCCCCCGCCTCAGTCCGTTGCCTTTCCTTTTCTTGCTTTGTGGTGCTTCGCTGGACCTCTCCGCGAATTCATCTCACCGTCACTTTGTCACCATTAATTTTTAGCCTATTTTTTAAAAAAAATATACGCTTTTGCGTTTGGTTTGTCCGTCTGTCTTTGTGACCCCAACTCTTAAACGAAAGCAGATAGTGACTTCGTTTTTTCGCAAATCGATTCAGTATTCCGTATCGTTGTGCGCGTTTTATCGGTTTGACCATTGGTCTGTCTAAACATAATTAAGCGACTCTTTCCGTACTTGGTCGTTAAACGATAAGAAAAAAGCGCCTCGAGGGAAATAATTATTGTTTTCGAAGTTAACAACGCATCACCGATAACTTTTGGGTTTTGCTTGACAGGTTCTTTTTAAATGGATGTTACGTAGAAATGGCGATAAGAGTGGACCTTGCATCCCAGAATTCAGCCGTGTACTTTACAGTAAATTATGTGACAGAGCGCGCAGGAAAATATTACGTGTTAGGATACGAATAAATTTTTGCTATATTAAAAAAAATTGCATTGACTACGTTGAAGGTTTAATTTCAGTAATGATGTAGGTGTTTGTTAGGTTCGTATGTTATTGTTTATAGCGGCTGAATGGATTGCTTCGAAATTGTTTCTTGGCCTCGAATTATTGGAAAAAAAAGCCTTGAAATACTCGTACATCATTATTTGGGGCGATATTTACCTGAACTTTTCTTTGCGTAATCGAAGAATTATTCCTAGGCGGGGAGTGAATTAATTCTCTCCAAGTGTCTTTTTGTCGAACACGGCTTGACCTCTTCTGAGTGCGCGGAGGGCGTGTTCGTTTCTTTAAAAAATGAGTCTGATTTGATCTGGGAAACTCGTCCAAGGGCACGTGTGACTCTGTTGCGTTGGCAAATTCATAAGATGCCTGAATTGAAAAAGAAGAAGAAGAAAATGTGGTCGTAGTGCGCGATATAGCGAGGCGTTAAGGATATCGCCGACAGGATACGTTCAGGTATTCACTCTGTGTGTGCGGCACCGATCCAAAACGCAACCACTCGGCCTAGGCTTGTTTTATGGGTTGTCAAACCGACGGCAATGACCTGTACTTGGAATATCAAACCACTCGGTATCGAGAAAGTGTGAGAGGAATGAATAATCTTAAGCATCCTGGTGTACGGCGACGGAAAAACATTCACTCGCGTTCACGATTTTGCGAGAAAATGTTCTGTTTTCGCGATAGGAAGCTCGCCTTAGCACGTCCGTGCACGCGATACCGAAAACAAATTACGCCAAGTACCGGGCGTTATTAAATTTCCGCGTCGAAATCTACACGACAAAGTACTAGCGGTCGCAGTTATTATCACGCCTCGAGTCGAAGACGACGAGTGATTCATACGTAATCGCGCACTCAGTCGTTTCGACCCCGCAGAATTGTTACCAAATAATGAACTTCAGGGTATATCCAGTCGCGGTCCTCTTTTCTCTTGATTACGGCGTGAAATTTCCTTATCATCGCCCGCGTAATTGGTTTTCGTAAAGGCTCTTGTTATTTTTCGAGGTCCGAGTTCGCGAGGAATGTTTTCCACTCGACCCTAATCGTCGAGATGGGAAGAAAAGTGGGCAAGCTTTATTATCTTTTTTATTACCACGACCTTTATCACTCTCTTTCTCTTAGCTGATATGTTTAGTCCGCTCCGCTGCCTTACGCGATATCCTCGTGCGTTTCCGGGGTGAAGAGTGAGAAAGGGAGTGGGAGCGAGAGGGAAGTGGGGGGGGGGGGGGAAGAGAGGGGCGAGAGAGGGGGTTGTGGGTGGCCTCGCGTGCTCCTCCTCTGAGTAATCGCGGTTGAAAAAAATAACACTAGAGGTTTCATAAAAGGGATGTGATTGGCGGTTGAATAAACTTGGCCCGAGTTCCCTTATTTATTCAACCGCCTCCTTTAACGGCCCTCCTACTCCTCTTCACGGAGTCCTCGCGAACGGCTTTGGAACGCGTGTTCTCCTCTTTCTTCTCTTTCTCGCTTCGCCATCTCTCGTTTTTCGGCTCCTTCTCTTTAATAATCCGTCCTGCCAGCAAAAAGCGTGCGCGTTTGTACGTTTGAGTGGAGCAAATGACGGTAGTAGGAGTGGGTAATTGCCTTCATGGGGGTAATACAGCGTTATTTCAGCATTTTGGCGCGTTTTTTTAAAATCTCTTATGTATTTGGTATATTCGTCCAGGGTCGTGCCGATCAAAATAAATTCACAGGGCCAGCGAGGCCAGGGGGCGCCATATTATATCTCGCCTCAGGCGGCAAAATGTCTGGGCACGGCCCTGTATCCGTCCCTCCGCCTATCTGTCCGTCTCTACGAGCAATATCTTAGGAATTCTGCAACCTAGAGGAGCAAATATTTCAGGATAGATTGGTATATACGAGAGATAGCTATGGTTAACATTTGCAGGATATCTAGAATCAGCTGCTGGTGAATGATCGAAGAAAAAATCTATAAAAGTTACATGCAGCTACAAATTTAGGTAATCGACAATACATCGCAAATGAAATTCTTCTTGGAAAGGCAGCAGCCGATGGAAAAAAATGCTCTGCTCTACAATAACTATTTCCTCACATGTCCGTTTATGAAAACAAAAAACTGACAACTAGAAATGATGTGCTCCGTTCTCCGAGATGGAATTTTTAAAAAATCGGTGTCCTTTCGTGAAAACTCATAATCGAGATTTTTACGCTAGTAAAATCTCGCTTTCTATCCTCCACCGCATCCGGATTAATTTTGATCTCTATGAATGTGAAATGACAACCAACGGGTGGGCGATTGATATTTCCGCTACGGAATCCCACGTAGTGTGGCTAGACGACTTTAGCTTTAGGTTATCAACCCGGAATGGATGCGATCCCGGGCCGGGTTCAACGCAGCATCGCACTTACCGATTCGACGGGCTATAAAATTCGCGGGTCAATTCCAAATCCTCCTACGGCGATTTTTCGCGGGAGGGGTTTTAACGCACTCTTTTTACGCGTCTTCGGTTCGCCTATCTCACGAAAATGAGATTCGGCAAAGCGCGGAGATGCCCAGGCCGTTTAACGGGCGCGGGATTTATATGCCCGTCACGCCCGCCCGAGTGGATTAATCCGAGTATAAAATGGCGGATCTGGGGCGTCCATCTCTACCCCCAACTGGCCGGGGCACGTAAATCACAACGTAATGGAAATAAAACAAACGAGTCCCGATGTTAAAGCCCGCGAAGGGATTATTTCCGCGAGCTGGTTTAGGATTTTGAGTCACAGACTTGACCCACTTCGGGCTACCTGTTGGTTAGGCCTGCCTCCACCCTCTCTATCACCCTCCATCCAAAAGACTTATCAAAATTCCCTCCAACGACGCGCGTTTTCGACCTCTTTTGTTTCGTTTTTGCGTGCGTGTGATCTCCGTCATGGAGGATTTCCACGTCCTAATGTATGTGTGCGCGCGCGTGCGTTCAGAAGGGATCTCAATGGTAAGCCGATGTGTTGGCTTCACAGTTGTCCACCTTCTATGGGGATGTGGACTGGATTGCGGGAGGGTAGTCCTGATGGTTCGGAGGGGTGCAGCAGGGGGGGAGGGGGGAGAGGGCTGGTCGGACATTCGCTTCCACTTGGCTTCTCCCCTACAATGCCGGACACCGTCCATCGACGCTGTGGCCGAAGCTCCTATCGGAGATCGATTCGATACGCCATATACCTCTTTCCCCTCAACCTCTCCCTTCTCTCCCTCCCCCTACTCCATCTCTGTTCGCCCCCCCCGCCGTCTCCGTCCGGCACTCTTCCGCCCCATATAACCCCCATCTCCTGTTGGTCGAGTGCCCTCCCCCCCCCACCCTCCGCCCCTTCTAAACCTTTATGCGGACCTACTCCTCTCCCGAATTCAGGCGATTTCTCTCCCTCCCCATTTCCCTCCCACCCTCTCACCTCACTCCCTCCCTCGCTTCAAATACATTCCCTCTTCCCCTCTCCTCGCAGTCCGCTGCAACGCTTCCCAATCACCATCGCTTTTCGTCTTTTTTTTATACGTCATTTCCTCTCCCACCCACCCGCCCACCTCCTCCTCCCCCGCACTCTCCCTCCCACCCACATTCGTACTGCGGGAGACATTTTTAAGGTTCTTTAGAAACAGGTTTTACGGAAATTAAATCCGCTCGTGCCTTTTCATTTAGCTGACGGCTAATCGCGTATGTCCCACTTTAATGAAAAGGTGGTTTTGGTGTATTTAAAAAAAATGTCTTCCTCCGCGGCTGTCCATACCTCCCTTACGCGTAGAGACGTGTTTTTTCTGGCTTCCCTTCCTCTCTCCCTCTCTCTCTCTCTTCCTCCTCTCCTTTTCACTTTTTCACGAGATCGCCATCGTGTGACGGGAAAGCTTCCATTTGGTTGGGCACCTTTTCGGTTTCAAATTGAGGTGGAACGCCCCCTATGGGAAGGGGGAATGGGGTATAGGATTCTCCAGCCACACGGATATTTCACTACACGCCAACCCATGAGGATGTCGGAAACGCTTTTTCCCCCCTCTGTCTCCCTCCACATCCCCTCCTGCTTTTTCTTTTTTTTTCAAGGCCTGTTTTTTATCCACCAGATGGTTTTCAGGAGCATATCAGCGGATGTCGCCTCGGAATTGTTTCGTTACCTTTCGGCTCGGTTCGATTTGGCCAGTTACGGCAAATGTTTTTATGGCCCTTTTTATTAGCCTAAATTACAGGTACAGGTTACTTGAGCTTCATATCGGACGTTCAACATTGGCGGATATCTACCATTTCTTTTTTTCGCCGGTTTCATCTACGTGACGGCGTAAATTACTGAATTGGATGGCTATACAGAAACGTTCCTTCGATTCATAAATGTCGGAGAATTGGATAACTTAAGAATTTTTTGACTCAGAAAATGTAATAGCCAGAAGATGTTTTTGGCTCTCCATTACACGTTTATCCTATTCGTTTTTAGTTATTATTATTTATTGAGAATAATGTTGCGGATGCGATACGTGATGGTTGTTTTATTTTTAAAGGTGAAATGCTCGCAAAATTATTTTCAGAAAATGATAAATCATTTGTCTTTCCGGTAATAAAAAGTGACAAGCGCCTTTGTCCCGCCAGGTGTTCGGTTTCAAAAACATTACAATAACTTGCTTTGTTTTGTTGTTGTATTTATCATCCTGATATTAATTCGAAAAGAAAAATGAATATTGCTTTAGTTATTTATCAAGTTTATTGCATGACGTTGATACGGACATTTGTTGTCGTTTCTATAGTTAGGTTTCGATTATTTCCCGGGACCATAAACAACTCGTGAAGTTTATGCTCTTTTATAACATTGAGGGTTTTTTTTTTAAAGACTGAAATCAGTCATTCTATATGCTGGTATGTTTTCTGTCCAATTCCTTCCCCCACGATGTTTTTCTGTCCCGTTGTAATTCGTTCACTGAGCCGGTTTTTTCTCCTTTTCTCGTGAAACTGTTCGGGAAACTTCCACTAAAAAGTTCAACATTTTCAAAGATTTTGTTTAATTTTGCTCAAAGCAGGTAGGAATATTTTCGGTCGCATTCTCACAGATACTTCGCCTAAGACCAGAAGCGAACGAATCCAGAAAATAATATTTTTAAACCTGTCATGAAATTCCCATTACTTTGTTACGGATAGAATGTTATTATTTACTCTCTCTTGGTCCGAATATTTCTTCGGGAGAGATTGCTTATGTGCGCAGTCGAATTTTGTTTCGGTACGCTCGCTTTATTTTTTGTGTGCCAATCTTAGTTCATGCTATCTCGTCGCCGTGACTGATGTTTTTGTTTTTTTTCTGTTTTACAGGTGAGTCAATACGCCGACGGAAGGAGCGGAAGTTTTAAGCAGTCCAGTTTAATGACGAGCCTCTGTGGGTATTTATGCGACCGAATTATCTTTTGTTCATAAACGATCCGAATTCGCGGTAGAACAAGTCCGCACATCGGTTAACGTAGCCATTGTGTTTGCAGGGTGCGCGCGCGCGGGCGGCTGATTTTGCGATTTAAATGAGCGCCGCCGATTTTTTTTTACGTGCGACGGGAAGATATTAATCCTATTTTCGGTCCTTTGATGATCCCCTGCAAATTCATTCGCCATTTTACGTGGACAGCTTAGCGATTCAATTAATTCTAACATTATGAATATAATGCAGAGACATATAAGAGTGTTGGAAACATTATTAAGAGCGATGAGTTTAACTGCGCATGTGTAATTTTTATCTCTAGACGTAAATAATCCTATTAAAAGCGGAGAATGTAATGCCTAAGTAATATATTCTTGGATCGTCTTAAATTTGAAGATATGCTATAACAAGTATATATAAAAAACAACTTTTTTAATTTAAACAACTTTTATGAAGTGTATCGTATAGAGCAGGGATGCTCAGACTTTACAAGCTTGGGAGCTACTTATCATTTCCCGCTTACGTGACGATCGACCTCCCAACTTCACTGTTAAAAATTACTTCGAGCGGGGAGGATGGGGGGGTGATCGACCGCCCATTTTTCACAAAAATTCTTTCGAGCAGGGCAGAAAAGTTTCAGAGATCTACCTAAAACGAGTTGGCGATCGACCGGTCGATCGCGATCGACGTCTTGAGCACCCCTGGTAGGGTTGCCAACTCTTTGCGACAGCTAAGTTGGATATTTACTAAATTTAAGTAGGACATTTGAAAATTAAGTAGGACATTCCAGAATTTAATCATATTTTCACGGATCCTCTTAGGACAGAAAGAAATTATTTACGGTCATATTGTTATAAAATTATGTAATAAATTGGCCAGCACTTAGATGAAAATTCTCTTTAATTTCAAATAATTTTCCCATATTAAGCCCTAAAACATTGTCTAAATTCAAGAGTATCAACTATATCGCAAAAATCTCGATACTTTGGCAATATATCATTAGGAAATGAAAAATGAGCCAAAGTTGAAAACCAATTTTTGTTATACTCAATTTTTTTTCATTAAATATCTCAGACAAGCAGAGTAAAAAGACAAAAATTCTTTTTTCAACTTTTCTGTATCATGGGGACGTAGCTTTTTCATTCAACATCGAGCTTCTAAACAAAAAAAACTCAGCCTCCTCTGCGAGCTGTTATTTTCGTTTTAAATTCGCACATTATATTCATAATTATATGCATGTAGTGCATCCTATACTATTGCGATCTAATAAATGCAAAATATGAGTGCAGGGGATGTAGGGGAAGAGGTTGTAAGAAAACAATGTGAGTCCCACCCATTATGTCCCGGTAGCCATGTGATTGATTAGGGGCGATGTCAGCGGTAGATCCTCCAGACAGAGATGTGTCACAAAGTAGGACATTTTGAGTCCTACTTGACATTAGCGTAGGACAGAGGACATTTTATCTCAAAGTAGGACTGGCCTACTGGCAGTAGGACGGTTGGCAACCCTAATCCCTGGTATAGAGTGATGATGAAACACCAACCCAACGGTTTGATTCGATCATTTTACTGTCAATTAAAAATTGTACGGCCTTTTCTTCGTCTCCATACATTCGCATACATTCTTCAAGAGTCGGACGTACGTACGTAGGACGTAGTTCGGTATGTGACCGTATCCATTTGAGGCGCAACACTCAAGAGACGCCATTTCCGTCAAGCCAACAATGAGAAATCCATATTTTACCCCCCCTCCCCCTTGTATGATCTGTAAGGTATAGATTAATAAATTTAGTCCGATAGAGCAGTGCTCTCCAACCTTTCTTCTCCACGGCACACCTTCATGCATGCTTAAGAACATCGCGGCACACCGAACCACCCCTAATTAATTTCACTGCGTAAACACTCATTTTTAAAGATAAAAACTAGCGTAACAAGTTAGATTGTTACGATTGGTAAAGCAATAATTGTATAATTTTATTGTACATTAAATATATACATAGGTAATTTAAAAATTAAATATCTTCGGAGTGTGCGGCACACTAGTCCCTTCCTCGCGGCACACCGGTTGGGAACCACTGGGGTAGAGGACATTTGCAACGAAAAGGTGCAAGGAGAGCATACGAGCAATGCTCTTATCATCATCAGCTGCTGTTAATGAAGGCATTTCTCTCGAAATACGTATCTAGTGTCCCACTGAATATTTAGAGCAGTGTTTCCCTACCTGGGTGCCGTGAAGTGTTCTGAATGGTGCCGCAAAAAATGTACTGTTTTCCCATTTTTAGCCTCATTTTGCGTCATCGGCTTTCAAAAATGCAAACCAAAGTTAACTCGACCTTCGTCTCGTCGCAAAGGCACTTCGAAATGAAAGGAGTTATGGAAATTGGGGTTAGGGGTTCAACTTCACCAAGATTATTACTGACGGTGGATAAGAAGGGGTGCCGCCAAATTCTGAAAAGCCACTTAAGGGTGCCGCGACTCTAAAAAGGTTGGGAAGCACTGATTTAGAGATTCCCGTTTGTTACTTGAGTGCGTGTTCTTCTGACAGGATTAGTTATTGTGGGAGTGAATGAGTGCATGAGCGATTGACATCAGGTCACTAGCGAGCGTAAACCTGTAAGTGTAACATCTTTTTTTTGTTTCTCTTTTTTTCTTTCATTACCCTTTTTAACTTTTACCGATTGTATTGCCTCTAAATATTCTGCTTTGTACGGTTAAGGAGTTTTCTTAATTTTGAAACATCCATCTCGCCGTAGTCTCCATCCCTTTTTAATCACTAGTTTACTATTTTCGTGAATGGTTTTGTCTACCATATCCGTATAATCCTTTCGGAATCAGTTGCGGTGGGAAAATAATGCCTCTTCCGCCATTTCATCATACGTGTTGAAGTGAGAGCGAGGGAATACGTTGTCGAAAATAACATCTGCCAGCTATGTTAACGGCTGGCAGAAAGAGCGGGCGGACATTCATGCTTTCTTTGTTTTTTAATCTCCTTTTTCTCTCGCATGGGATTGTTTTTAACCCCGTAATTTCAAGCTTTGTACGAAAAAAAATACGGGCGCACGTTCCTTCCTTCGCCCGTCCTTAGTTTTTTGTTTCGTACGCTAACGCGATTGAAGATATTCGCCGCACACCTTTCACACGAGGCTGTTAAAGATTCCTTTTTTTATTTATACTTCTTTTATTTTTCCTGCCACCCGCGGCTGGAAAACGACGAAAGGAAATCGGAAGTAGTAGAATACCTGCTTGTCCATTGAGGAGATCGCGCAAGATTTTTCATAACGTGTACACGAATATAATTTTTCACGGAATAGCGTATTCTCTGTATAGTTTTTCTTTTTTTTGCATGAAAAAATACCAGTTAAAATGCTTTTATCAATTTTATACCTCAACTTCCGTAGGCATTCTTATATATTTAGTTTCTAGTTGACTTAACGATTCGAATCAAATCAATTTCCAAAGATGAATGTCGAAGTACGATTACAAAAAGAGAACGTTTTGAAATATGGCGGTTGAAATTTCATGACACCATATATTGCTAGTTTTAGTTATATATGTACTCGGCAAATAAATTCACATTCACCTGATAAATCGATTAAGAAACAGTTTTTAAAAATTCTTCCTGCAACTCTGCCATCCTTTGATACAAATCAATCGTAGGAGTAAAGGGAGAGGTGATGGAGGCGAAGGAATCATATGTGTTTAGGTTGTTTGCAAATATCATTTTTAACTTCGTCGCCCTCTTTCAATCGAGCAATGTTTAGATGCAAAAAAGGAGAAAATCCCTCTCTCCCTGCGCCTGTTTTAAAATGGACACGCGGATGGGTCGGTTTGTTTTCATTTTAAGAGTTCTCGACGAAAAAATAAAAAAAGCCATCCAAAGATCGATTCATGTATTCGCGGGAAGGTCTAGCGGCGCGCGTCCCTTAAATATGCACGCTGCAGCGATCAGTATTCCGCATCCCCTTCTTCTTCTGTTAACTTTAAGGATAAAATCTGTCCCGAGGTATGCACAAGCGAAGAATTATTCAGTTTTCAGCGGCCCGCCGTGAATTTGTAAGCAAAGTACTGTCCTTCGTAATTGGCAGACATGTTTGGGAAAGGCATCTGAAAATTTTCCATTGTACTTTACGATAAAAAAATGTCTCCGAGTTCCTTTTTTTTAACGCTAAGGATGCAGACTCACGCTCATTATTTAAAAAAAAAATAAAAGCCAAGATCGTTTCTTGGCATGTCTCCGATGTATTTAGCCGTTTTTGGCGCAGGTATTAGAAAAATAAATGGGAAAGTTATTCTACGCAGGATTTCGTGTCCATGATCTCTCGCTCGGTTACCTTGTAGAATATAATTAGATGGAATTATTTGCGAGTTTTGGTGTATTTTCTCTTAAGTTTCTGCCGAAGCGATATTTTTTTAAACGTCAATATTTATTTAGATTACCAACTTATTAGGGTGCAGTTATGCATGGGTTAATCGTTTTTTTTTACGACGAATCCGTCGTTTATCTGCAGGAAACGAGGAGCTGGGTGTTCAGTTTGTGGCGAAACGAGTAGTCTTCTGCAAAAAAAACCTATTATTTATTGATAGCATCATGCGTCTATAACATTTCCTCGCTCTCCTTTGTTGGATTTTCTTGGCGAAAAGTAATTTTAGATACGTGCGAGTGTGTGTCTGTGTGCGTGCGTGAGTGTGTGCGCGAGCTCCTCTTCGTGATCGCCTACGTCGATATTTCGGCCACTCGTCGGCGGAAAAATTGAATTCCTGGTATTACGGGCGTTACGAGGTATCGCTACTATGGTTTCCGTCGCGCGTGACTCGACTGCAGGAGAAGAGTTTGCTGCGTTTGTGACCTCCTCGAGTCGATTTTTGCCGCCCAGCCACATCCCCACTCCCCGAGAAACACCTCGAAACCGATATACTATATGTTTTTCGAGGAATGTTCGCCGTTTTCTGAATGTCGCATAAAAGACGGGACTCCCTGTGAATGTGTGTCATGGTTCCCATAAATTGTTCTCATCGACACATTTTAAGTCCAGTTTTAAGTTTTTTGTTTTTATAATTGGTATTCTACTATTCTGTGCTTCTTCCAGTGGTTAATTATTTACTTTGAGATATTAGAATTTCTTATGTCGGTTTTTACGCCATTTATTTAACGTTTTGTCATCGAAAACAGCTTTTTGATCCTTTCTTGTATTTCGCAAGAAATTTATTTCCCTTTTCCTTCCGTTTCTAAGTCCAATTAAATATTTTTAGCTCAGCTGTAACCGTTTCGCTCGTGTAATTTTAATCGCTACTCTTTTTTTTCGACCCAAAATTTATTTGCCAAGGCGAATTTCATTTTAATCCTTACATTATTTTGTCCATTTATTTAAAAATTTGGAATAGGTATGTTGAATGGTTATTCGTTTTGTATTTTAAAGCGTTGAATGTCGTTTCTTTTCAAACAAATTCGTAAACAAATCATGAGATAAATAATAGCGTTCTCTTCCTGTTGCGGCATTGTGTAGTTTGCTGACCTCGGATGCAAGTCTTTCAAACGTCAAACCCTTTGGATCGCCTATCTTCGCAAGGGCAATGCTCCGCCAAATTGTCACTCACATGTCACTTCCATCCTTCCTCTTCACATACATACATACATACAATCCATCACCACCATGCAGACATTCATAATCATGGACCTTATCAATTTATCCTCGATAGTGGCCTTCACCCATAAATTTCGTTACATACCTCGACCATTAAAATTTTTGGCGTTAAAGGTTGTTATTATTTTGAAAACAAATTGTTGCTTGAAATTAATTTGCATTCTGATATAAGTTGCCTTTAGCGTTTGTTCTACCACGATTTCATTTCGGAACATTCATTCACATATGTGTTCGTAGTTACTGATCTCGGAAGAAATTTCCCATTCTTGTAATTCTCGTGTTAAGCACGAAGGTTATAGGTTATGTTATAATATGTACGCCGAAAAATAATTTTATAATGATTATTAAATTTCTCATTTGTACTTACTTTTGCTATTCTATCAACGTATACTAACCCATAACCGTTAAATGAGAAAGTTAATAATCATTATAAAATTATTTTTCGGCGCACATATGTACTATAAAATCGTAATGGTCATCATGATGCGTAACGCTCTAATTTTATGAATAACTCGATTAGAAATAAACTTAGAAGCCGGAAAATTTTCAGGATTTCAGTGTTGATGAATCTTTAAGTTTTGACTAAAAAAATTCGAAAAAGGTCACGGGTTCGACTCCAGAGGATGAATGTCGTTTCCCATATGATAACACGTAAAAATCACCTTTTTGGTTTGAAGGCTTTCATTCTTTTACTCTTTAAAATATCTTAAAATTAAGTTGTCGACACGAAATTTTCGCTAAAACCCGCAAAAATGAATGACGATTCTTATTCTTACCGTCGAATACTCAATCTCATTCGAATTCGTTCATATTTTTAATTTATAGTACACGAGTTTTGGTAAATTTTTTAACTTTTCAATAATAAGATTCCATGGTTACCGGTATCGTTGTCCTCGGTAATTTCCGTGCGTATGCACTTAAATAAAGGCTTAAAGATCGAAAATAAGATTAAAACTTGCTCGAAATGACCGAAGATATGAATTAAAGCCAATAAATCGAACGCAATATTCATGTTATTTATATTTTTTATCTATATTACTAAAATCCTATTTCTGGTTGTCTCTCTCTCTCTCTCTTTAACGCTCTATACCTCAGCCATTTTTAATCTCCGGGAATTTCAGCTCTCTAAGTTAATTTTAATCGAGTTATTCAACTAATTTTCTTAATTTGTTATTAAAAACAAACATACATCCCTTATAAAATATATTCATTAAACTCATATTCAAAACATATTCCCGTTAAACTAATCTAAATCCAATAGGTACATGATAGGAACGAAGAAACAGCGAGGAAAAGGGGGGTTGAGGGGGGGTTGGCGAGCGTCAGCGAGCAGGGGGCTTGCCTTCTAGTATATTAATAAATATCCAATATTTACCTACTGTAATTACCTTTCATTCGTGTGTACTTTTTTTAAATCTAAAACGTGTATCTGTTACAGTTTAGAAATTAAATGTACGTCGATCAATGATTCCGCCATTTGTTAATAACGGGAAACTATGTTTTTATTTACCAGTATTCTTTGCAAATTGGCCTCCCGGGCGCTGATAGAAACCGCACAAAAACCGGAAATAAAACGAGTAAAATTAATGACCTTGTCTCTGCAGTCGTTTTCGACTAAAAATGGGCTTTCGATTCGTATGTATGATACCGCAGAGTATTTTAAAAATTAGTTTTAATGACCTTTATGATAAATTTTATTTACGACTTATAATTATTATTAAATGTAAAGTAAATTACGCAGTATTTGAAGGTAGGTTATAAACTCCTTATGATTACTTTTATTGATTGGTTTGATGACGCATTTCATTTTACGACATTTTTTCTTCCTCTGCGCCCTTTCGTCGTCCTGATCATATTTCACATGGAAATTTAGTTTTAAATCTGTTTATCACATTCCTTCAGTGACCATAAGGAATGCGTTCCTTGAGATGGCTGCCATCAGAGGGTCTCGCTCGACTTAAGCGTGCCCTACGCGATTCCCAAATTACGTACGCTCTTTTTTCGATCCGTCCCGTGTTTAACCTTAAATGCGTGACACGCGTAAGCATCCTCATTTTCCTCCTCCGCGTGACGTCTGAAGACCTAAAACGTCTATTTAGCTCCCACGCGACCGCAATTAAAATTTTGGACACTTTCCACTCCTTAAGACCCCGAAATCGTTTTTATTGGCGACAACCTTCCCGCCCGCGACCGAGAACACTCATCAGTGCGAAAGAGAGCGTCGTTTCGTCTCGCTTTTCCGAAAAACATATAACCTTATTTTTGGTGGGTTGATTCCGCGCACGGAGACGCCCACGTTTCTATGGACGCCAACTTCGCACCTCTCCCACACTCTATGGGGCGATGTTAGGAGCCAAACTTATGTGCTCTCTAATCTCTCTTACGACGCCAACCTCCCAATCTGCTGCTGTTCCCTACTTTCTCTCTAACCTCCCCCGCTGGAAAGCAACCTTCTCCATGATTTATCCGTTTTAGTAACCTCCTCGTTGATCCAACCAGCCTGTTTCCTCTCTCCACCCTCCTGCGTGGCGTTTTACTAGTATGGCCAAGTCAGGCCTTTCCTAGGTTTTTACCGCAATTACTCTTGTCTTTTTATAGAAATTTTCCGAATTTGTAATTTGGTATTTTGCTTGAATGTTTTTCTATTTATTTTATTTTCTGGTTCTTTTCTGTGAAATTATTATTACTAATGTATTCTCAATCGGAATTGTTAAATGTAAGAAGGGACTATATAGTCTAAATTTCGCCCTAATAAGGTTGTATGTCTGTCTGTCCTCTATCTTCCACTCCAGTGCTGAATATAGGGCCTCGCCCCTCTGTAGACTTCGCCAGCCGCGAGTGTTTGTGTTAACAGAGTCGGAGCTTAGCTCGAAAGTGGAAAGAAATGCGTGGATTGTGTAAAATTCCAACACACAAAGAAGTTGTCATATATTATATCCTAAATGACGGCTACGATCGACGTAATGGAGAGTGGGTGAAGATGGGTCTCTACTGACGGGTATCATCGAACAAACTAATTATTTCTCAGGGTTCCACTCGTAGACTTTGAGAAACCCACCCGCTATACCATAGATCTTTAACCTTTTTTGATTCACAGTACACTTTTATTTATTTATTTATTGGCAAGAATTCAGAGACAGCACAGGGCCAATTATACTGAATATCGTAACAACAACAATAACAAGAACAAACACAGACGACCATGCCCTCGGCAGGATTCGAACCTGCGACCCTTGCATTGGGAGCTAGACACGCTAACCACCCCTCTACCAAAGTTCTACTAGATTTTTCTATTTGAAATAACTTTACAGCCCACTTTCTGTATCAACTTAACGTTAAAAGCGCCCACAATGAACCCTTTGAAGATACCGTATTATATTGTAAATATACATGCAGATATATTATTAAGAATTTGATAGCCTAGGGGACTCGCACCCCCGAAATCCGCGCCAGTTCCACCTCTCCCCCTCATTCTCCCTTATATCCTCATCCCCATCTTCTCTTTCTCCATCCCCCTCTCCCTCTCCTCACAATAACAACCATTTTTCCTCTCCCACCCCTATTACGACTCGCCTATGTGGATGAGCATAGCTGACCCTCGTGTGATACATATTACCCAACCTCCCTCGCGCACACACACACGTACAGAGACAAACTCACACGGCGGGAATTTCGCTCCCTCGCCCTCTTTTTTTTTTAACTGCTCCCCGCTTTATTAACCAATCCATCGTGAGGCTTTGGGTGTGGGATGTTAGAGATGGGATGTTGTGGGGTGGTCGGCCGCCCAACTCTTCCCTCTCCCTCCCCCCCCCCTCCCCCTCCCATCTTCTAATGAACCCACCGTATCCATTCTGGTGGTGTAATGCTCAGCCGCCGAGTATTCGGGGAATGAAGAGTGAGTCTATCCACCACCTCCCCCTACATCTCTCTCTCCCTCTCTCCCGCCTCTACAATCCCTCGCTTCTCCACCTCCCTCTCTCTCTCTCTCTCACTTCTCTGAGCGCCCACTTCAATTTCTGGACATTCCACAATTCCTGCCTCTCTCATTCTCCTCCTACTCTATCTCTCTCTCCCTCTCCCATTTGTCCCCTCCCTCTCTCTCTCTCACTCAATCTTTCTCCAGCTCCTCCTCGCTCTCTCCCTCTCTCGGTGGGTGGGTGGGGTTGTTTATTTAGGCGTGGCGTCCAATAAATGCCGGAGAGAGATGAGAGGGTTTCGGACTGGTGTGTGATGAGAAACGGTCGTCGGCATGAGATAATGCTCGGCTCGCTATGTTCGGGATTCGTAGCGGGGATCTCCGGGCGGAGGAAAGAGCCGTCGGACAGACCTATGGCTGAGCTTTTCGCGTCTTTTTCGGCGAGGTTTTCGAGGGAAGAGCTTTTCTCGGTTAACACTGTTCATAAAATAAATAATAATAATAAATTTTATTGTTTCTTTCGGGTGACTAAATAAAATCTCAAATGGGGTTACGCGGTTGTATGTTTTCTACAGTTATTGGATAACGGAGTATTTGGTTAATATATTTTTTATATTCCACCGTAATCGTGATGACTCATCTCTTTGCATTTATTTCTATCCATCAAATTATCTGAATGGGGCAATGGAAAATTTTGTGTCGGATTTTCAGGGTATCATATCCATATTTCATCCGTATAGCGACTTTTGAATATTTATCCCCTAAACCAGTGGTTCTTAACCTTTTTTTTGGCAGCGACCCAAATTCCGGCCGCGACTACCCACGTCCTCTAATACTTCACTTGAATAAATGATAAAACAAATAGGAATTAAATAATTAAATGAATTTTTACTCAATGAATTTGAGTTAAGCAGGCTTTTAGGAGTAATGTATGTAATAGGCAGCCACGGAAGACCTTAAATAACCCACTCAAAACGGCTTGGCTAACCAATTTTGGGTCGCGACCCAGGGGTTAACAACCACTGCACTAAACCGATTAATGCCTATTTCTTGATGTGCATATGCGTATGAAAAATCAACAAGGAGTTTCTTTTGGACTTGTTACGTACGATTGACGATGATAGCGATGTATATGTCACCCTTTCTTACATTTCTTCCTGAAATGCTTTATCATAACATGCAAACACCGGCGTTAACATTCTTTTGGAACTTAAAAACGGCACAAAAAACGTAAACGCACGGATGAAGTGGCAGTTGCCGTTTGGCGGAATAAAAAGAAGAACTAATGGCCATCCGTTCATCCGCAACAGCATGCCTGCAGAAAGTAAACATAACTTTCGTCAAAAAGTTGAATTTATATATTAGTATCGATAAATTTCGAAAGGTTTCAGTAAATCCGCGTAATTGCGTCCACTCCTTTTAACCTTTTTATTAAAATATCCTCCCTGTTCCCCCAAACACCCGCTTCACCTCGGTGCTTGCGTAAATTGCACCAGATGCAAAGCAGAAAAAAAATGAATTGGTAACCTTCCTCGCTCTCCATCCCTTCCTCATTATTTTTTTTGTGTTTCACTCTACTCGAAGCTGATTGGCGGCACAGCATGGGTGGACCAATAAAAGCCTCTCGAGGCACTCATGCCGCCCTCATCTCCGTTTTGTTTAGTTAGTTTCCTTCGGCACGAGGTCTCTACCTCCTTGAATTATCCTGCGCCGTGTTAAGTCACGCGGAAAATGAGCGAGCCTGGTCAAGCTTTAATAAATACCACGTGAAGTGTTTCCCTGGTTTAATAATCTCGATTTTCTTCAAAATTCGAGAACAAGAGGGCCGTTGTGGTCCAGTTTTGGGCTTTAATACAAACGATTGCGTATGATGTTATTACGGAGAAGTTATGGGTGGCGGTCGTATCTCGGAAGAGGAAGTAATCCACTCGTTTAAAGAGTAGGATAATTATCCAGTTAATTGCTACGTAATGATCGAGGTATTGCTTCATTATGTGTTGTGGTAGCCAGCTCACCAAATTATCTTCGTATTAACGGTAATATCTGGAGTTTAGAATTCTGACATTTGTACTCTTCTTGGAAAGGGAGAACAAAAATTAATTACAACGAATCAGAGTTGATCGATTCTAAAGGAAGACGCGAACATACATTAAGCAGAAGGGCTAATGAAAAATAGCTTTCTATTGCAAATATATATTGACTAAGGCGTAATTTTGTGGAAAGTCATCATGACAGAATAACTGATAAACTTGATAATATCCATTTGTACTTAAACTTAATTTTTAAAAAAGAGGATATTGTTAATTTACTATTTATTGTGTTTCGCGTCGCAGATAATTACCTCAAAATCGATACTTGCGTCCCAATTTTATTTGACAGCATTAACGTATCATTACCAAATGTAAACGTTTAAGCGGTTAGTTTAATGGTTGAATCTTAAACTTCAGTGCGGCTGAATTATTGGTCGAGACATAACGAATGCAAAAATAGCATATAGACAATATGTTTATAGGGTTCAAATAGTTATTCAGGGGAGGTTCGACGTTAACTTTTGTAAGGGAGGGAGAGGACCCCATTCGATCGACAGCTCGCACAGCGGCAGGGAAATGCTCCTCGAAATAGTACCATCTATTCACAAGTTAAAATTGATCATATCCCCGATTGGGGATCGATCCTGGATGCGGTAAATGTCCTCATCTATTTTAACAACTCAATCTGACTCTCGTCTCCTCCCCCAATGTGCCACCGAATCTTATTATAGCGACGCGTTGCCCGAGGACGACTATTTCCGTGGACGTCCCCCACGGAGTAGGAGGAGGCCCTTCTTCATTGTGAGGGGAGGACTGCGATCATGGCTGGGATCCGTCGCTCTAAAGTTCCGAACACCGAATCCATCTCTATTTTAAAACAAATGGCCGCTCTTTTAAGATGTTTTCTCGCGAAATCTAAAAAATTAAGAACTGATATGCCATTGTCCTAAATAGTCATCGTTATGATGAAAAAATAATGTAGTAAAATTTGTATTTTCCGCTGTTTTTAATAACTCAAGATGTGATTTATCATCTCTAGGGCCGGCCCGAGGTACCGGTGAACCGGGTGGCTGCCCTGGGAGCCAAAATCATGGGGACGCTATTCCGACCATCTGTCTATGCATTACTTGCAAGTGGATAAATATTGTATACCGATTTATATCGCCGAACAGGCTGCAATCTTTATGACGTTCATTCTTTTTTTCTTTATCTATAATCTTTACAGAGCGGTGAATACATTAACGCGTATTTCGTAATTATCCCAACAAACATTTGCGAAGGGGGCGCTAGAGTGCTATCTCGCCCGGGGCGCCAAAATTCCTCGGGCCGTCCCTGATCATCTTCAGGTTGAAGATAAGGTATCACGTTAAAAACAGCGGTATATACAAAATTTGCTATTTTATTTGTTCGCCATGGAACAGCTTCAGGTTTACGCCCGCCACCGTGAATATTAGTCTTCGTTTTATCGGATAAGATATATTCGTTCATCTAAACTAAAATGTTTTATTTGTGGGTTTTATCGCCTTTTTTTTTAACTAAACGGGTCCCATGGATGGATTTCCCAAACTTTCCTCAGGAAATACAGCAAATGGCAGCCATTTTTTTATTTAATCTACCATTGGGTACACTATTTTGGATGCGAACGCCTATTTTTAGTTCCAGGGGTTTATTTTAAAAAGGGCGATCTTTCTCGTCGATCGTATTAATGGGGTGGAAATAAAATCCTATGGTCGACCACGCGAGATTTGTGCTGGCGATCGTCGTAACCGCAGTCTCTCTCTCTCTCCTCATCGCGAAGGATACTTTCGGAAGCTGCCGATCGATCGAGAACCGCGCTCAGAACTCTTCGAAGACTTTAATAATTATCAGGATTTATTTTGGTGGAGTTCGTTAAGTATTTGCTTGGGATATTATTTGCCGTGTCCATGAGCGGACGTATTGCTTCCACTTCTCCACTTTGCGAACTCTCTCTCTCTCTCTCTTCCTCCCCTAAACCCTTTCTCTCTCCCACTCTCTATCCTAAACTCTCTCTCTCTCTCTCTCCCAAACTCCATCCCTAACCTTAACAATCCACTCCTACCATTTCAGCCCACTTGACAATTGCGTTCATTTTTATACCCTCTTCTCCTACCCCTCCATTTGCTTTCCTATCCCATTACGCGTCTGCACTCCTCCTCTCTCCTCCTCCTCTTAAATCTCCTCCCATCCCGCAGTCTCTCTCTCCCTTCCCTCAATCCCTCTCTCCACTAAGTCTCCCTTGTTCAACACCTAAATAACAACGCGGGCGGAAAGACCTGTGAGCCAAACCAAGCGAGCGGTCCCCTCTTCCACTTCCGTGAAGTTAATGGGGAGAGGGGAGGAGGATGAGGGGGGAAGTTGGGCGGGTGGGGAGGCAAAGGGGGAATTTTTGTGCTACGGGATCTCTCCCTCACCTCCCTCCCTTCCTCTCTTTTCTCCTTTCCTCTCTTTTCTCCTCCCACTCTCTCTCTCTCTGTAAATATTTAAATTCTATCATGTAAATTGCATCGTATGACTAAGTGTTAAATGCGAGAAGGGTCTCTACAGTATCAATTACGCCCGAATTAAGTCGTTTGTCTGTCTGTCTTTCCCTCTCCACTCGCCTGTCTCGTTTGAGAGGCCGAAACGGAGCACTATCCAAGTTTTTTTTTTAAACCCTCCCTCTCCTATCCCCTCTCCTATCGCCCCCTCCCCCTTTTTTAAGTTGTCATCCTTTCGCTTCCTTTCCTCCTTTTTGCCTCTCTTGTTCTACTCTTGTACTCCTCGCGTCTTTTTCTTATACCGGTTGTCAATCTTTTCTCCTCGCCCTCTTACTTACTTCCGCTAATTTTGTTCCGTTTCTCTTGCTCTCCTTTCCCGTCATCACACCTCTCATCTTCGCCTTGATTATTCCTCCGATTCTCATGCTTTCTCCAAACTTTCTCTTTTTCTTCTTTTCACTTCCCTTTCTCACCTCTCTTCTTCCCTCTGCTACTTTACTTTCTCCCCTCCTTTCGTTCCCTCTTCCTGTCCTTCCCCATTTCCTTCCTTTATCCTTCCCACCAACCCCTTCGTTCCCATTCCTCTAACAATAAGCCTCTCCACCATTTCCTTTTTTATTCTCAGTATCGCCTGCCTATAAGCTCATAATCTGGTGTCGAAGTTTTCGCCGATTGAGGTTTCAGAGGTCGGGAAAGGAAAAAAAATGAAAGCTGACCCGCGTAGAAGCTTTTAATTTTTTTCGATTACTCTATATTTCGATTGATGCTGCCGTTATCTTTAAATAATTGAATTATCGTTTATTTTACGCTTTAGGACCCGTTATTTCCGTTTCTTTTTTTTTTTGCTCTTCGGCGTTCTCTATTTGTCGCTATTGTGAGGTTGGAATGTAATTTGAATTAATGCGGCAGGAGGGAAGGGCCAGGCTTTCTCTTTTTCCTGTTGTTATAGGCATTTTAGTTTTAAATTATATACAGCTGCACGAAACGCGCGACCCTGAACTCATCAATTTTCTTTATGTTCCCTTTAGAATATTTTAATTTGGAAGTTATGTTTCCTTTAATAATTACGATATCCACACGAATTTTATGAGGTAATTATTTTCCTCTAAATGGTTGGTAGGATTGCATCTTTGCTCTTGTCAATGTTAGACGAACTGGCCGTTGTCTATATAGTGGGACGGTATGCGGATGGAGTACAGACAAAGTAAAGAAAAATTTATTTCGTATTTAAGTATTTAGTTTCTTCATAAACGCTATGTGCCTTTGAAGATCTTTAAGCGCAGTCTCTAGTGTCTCCGAAATTCCAATTAAATTTTATTTTTATACACTCTAAATCATCGTTACTATTCATACATATCAGAAAGCGTAGAAATGTGTTAATAATTATCTCTGTGAACATTAATGGTATTGTATGTTTGTTGCTCCAAAACATATTTTAACTTTTATAAATACTTCAGATCTGCGAGTTGGGAGTATTATAAAAGTCTACATAAAAGTGAAATGGGGCTTCATGATAGCAACATGTATCGATAAACGTGGAATTTAATGTGTCACTATCGATGTGCTCCGTTTAGTTTTTAATAACCGTTGAGTGCTTCGGCCACCTTCGTGCGTAATGAGTAGTGTTTTCGGAGCATTTAATAAAAATATACAGTTGTTAATTCTAGCTCCTAAAATATATCAAATTTCCCAAAAATTATTCGTGTTAACTTCAATTTCCTATATTTGTAGTTTTGTAGATTATACATGCTAACGCTAAATTCGCGAATTTCTAAGTGGTAATAATTTCACTTTCATTCTTTTTTCCCAAAAACAGCGCCATTAACTCCTTAACTCGCCTATTAACGCGATTAGAACGGTAGCTCGGTGGATTAGTGCCATCACGCAGGTAATAACTGTTGATAAAGTTTCGCTGCTTGGTTGCATTAAATCATCTGGCTCATTCGCGTGGGACTAAACGCCGTTGACATATAATTCGGGAGTAAAAAAGTAATGGGCGAATTCACTGCGGTCTTTTCGTTTTAATTTTATTCCCTCGTAATAACGAAACGTTAAATGACGCCTGCCGCAATGAAAAAGGATTTGAGCATCCATGCACAATTTCATTAAGCTCGTTCGTAATAAAAGAATTTGTACAAAAAAAAACTTGCAGCACGACAAATGTCGAACCGGCAAAATTAGAGGTTGATGTAAAGCACCTTGCCCTTTTGTCTGACACCACCACTTCTGAAGAGGAATCTTATTTTTGGCAAAAATTATCCGGACTTTCGTGCCAAAATCAGATTAGCAAGTATAAGGTTCTATTCCTCGGAAACTTTTTGGCTCGCCCCTCTCGACCTTTTCCCCGTAAATCCCTTCTTTTAATCCTCTCATAAGCATCCATTTCTTTTAAGCTGCTTGCGCGCAGGGGTGTCCAATAGGATTTCGATGTTCGCTAAAATTGTGGCTATAAGACCATCATCATATTCGGCATACGGTACAGAACATTCGCTGTGTTAATGAATAGGATGTGCAGTCTTTTGAGTTCGTAAGCAAACACCATTAAATACCGACACTCTGCGTCGTAAATCAAAGTAACTTTTTCAAATGTTGATATGAAATATTTTTCCACTTCTCAAACCTCCAACACATAGGGTAAATTCAAAGTAAGATTAATGTTAGACTCCAAATTGTTTATAATGTATATGGCCGATTCGCCGCATGTTAGTGTTAGACCCATATGGTACTATACCATCCTCTCTCACGACTTCCTTCTATTGCCTATTGCTTCTCATAATTTTATTTACCATTCTCTTCTGCATTTGCCATACTGTTATAACTAAGCTCCACTTTTTTCGTACTCCATTTACTATCCCATCATTTCCATCCATATCGTTCCTAAATTCTGACTAAAATGCCCAACTGCTGGAATTTCTCGGCGCGAAAACGATCGTATTAGGAGCCGACGTACCAAATAAATCCTACATATATCATCTACTGTGTTTTTTGCCTCGTTTACCGTCAGTTTTGTCCCGCTAAAGACGTTAAACAGCTCTCAAAGCTAAAGATAGAGGGAGTAATGTTTTTGAAAATGGTGTGAGATGCGATCGAGAGGAGAATGACTGTCCGATGGAAGTTTCGGACATCCCTTTTCATCGAAAACAATGGAAGGGGTTAGTGAGCGTGCGTGAGGGAGCTTGAAGGGCGGGTTAGATGGACCAGTACAACGATGAAGGGGAGGTGAAGGGGGAGAGGAGAGACGTATGATGGGAAGGGTGGTTTGTGGAGATAACTCAGAGAGAGAGAGAGGGCTTCCCGACGTGCGCGTCGGAGCGGAAATTATTCCGTTCGAGAGAAAGAGGAGGGAAAAAAAGGAAAAGCCGTGACGTCGTGCGGTGGCGTTGCAAGGCTTTGTTCTGCCGTTGGACCGTGGAATTATTCTCCCTCCTCCGCTTCTCTCTACTTTTTTTTTTTCGAAAACTCTCCGAAAAAGTTATGGCCAACTTGTCGCGCGCCTTCGGCGGGGTGAAGATTGGAATAAAAATTTTGGAGCACTTTTTCCATTTTGTGTTTTAAAGAGATTTCCGTGCTCTTAGGTGGATTTTGAAATTTTCTCTTATTTTTTTGTGGTTAATGCGATTAATAAGTTTTGTCGAAACAAAGCTTTTTCCTGTAATAATTCTCTTCAGATCGAAACGTTGTCTCGCGTTACAGCGTTTAGTCGAATAAAATTAATTTTTTTTGCACAAAGTAAAATATAAACCGATTTCTATGATGTCGGTTAGAAAGTTTTCCGGTTGAAAACCATTGCCAAAATTTCGTTTTGAACGATGAATTTCAATTTGTTGATTATACTCTTTAGCGGGAGAACATCTGAGGAGTATATTTCCAATAGGCTTTGAGGTTTCAACTTTCTTTTGGTCCATGAAGCAAATTTATCCTCGTTATATATTTCATTCGAGAAGTGTAAATTTGGTCGAAAATCACGCCAAATCTTCATTTCGTGCAGAGCAAAAGAAAACTCCATTATTATGACGTCATTCACGTCACGGAGTCTTCGCTTCGAATCCGAGCAAAAGAAAAATATTCGGTTGCTTTTTCCCACCATTCTCCCGAAATGGAATTAGTATGGAAAAACTCGTCTCGTCTCATAATCGCCTCAAGAACCGACTCAGCATTTTTAAGTGTGCCACCGCGCATGCGTACCTCATTCACGTTCCTCACCATGTTTTCCACATATTCACGGTCAATTTGCCTCCGGATGCTATTTTATTTCGGCCCTCGCATCCTCAATCGCTCGGCTCGGAAATGGCGCGCAGTTCTCTCTCTTTATCTCTCTCTCTCTCTCTCTCTCTCTCGTTTCTTTTCATTTATTCGCAAATTCCCGTTTATTCCGCGTGACTGAGTCCGCGTAGGACGCGTAGGGAGGAAGGGAGAGGGGATGGGGCGAGGAGGAGGTGAGGTGGCGGGGTGGGAACAGTCGGGCTCCTCCCTTGTACTCTTTCACTGTGACTCCACACGCACAACCCTCCGATTGGGGATGCGCGCGGATGTTTTTTAAAAAAAAAGGGTGATGCACAGAGCGGATTGCGGGGAGGGAGCGAGGAGAGGGGAGAAGGGAGTCGCCCGTTGTGTTTGTGTGTGTGTGTGGATGTGCAGGTGCACGTAGCATTGTAAACGCTCAAAGCTATCCAATCCTTTCCCATATCTCTCTCCCTCTCTCTCTCCCTCTCTCTCTCTCTCCCTCTCTCTCCCCCTCCCTCTCTCTCCCCCTCCCTCTCTCTTCCTCTCTCTCCCGCTCCCTCTGTCTCTCCCTCTCTCCCTCCCTCTCTCTCTCTATTTTTCTCGCTCACTCTTCTGCAAAAACGGACGCGTGGAGTGAAGTCCAATCGGCGTAGGCGCCGGCCGTTTTTTTTGGGTTGGCTTCTCCCGGATGTTTCGCTTTTTCCGGCCTGTTGGGTGTTTATTGTCATTTTTTTCGTTTTCCCCCCTTTTTCTCTCGTATAAAAGGCTCCACCCACCCCATCGTTTTCTCCATAATCCATTGTTGAGTGTGTGTAGCATCGGCTCATCTTCATCCCTTGTATTATCTTATTATCTCCGTCGCAACACTCACACACACACTCTGTCTCGTGCCTTTCATCCAATTTTTTTTGCTCCCTTGTTTATCTATTTCCGTTACAATCGGTTTTGGGGTCCCCCTCGTGGCATTTTAACACTCGCTTGCCCCGTGACCTTTTACGGAGAATAAGGGGGGAGGAGGAAGGAGGCAGTGGGCTGTGAATTCTCTCTTCTTTTTTTTCTTTTTTGTGTGTGTCTTTCTCTCTGTCCTCGGATGAGCCTCCGTGCCACGCGACTGACTGTAAGGTCGGGTCGAGAGAGAGGATTACTCGATTTAAAAACGCGAAAAAAACGAACACCTGTCGAATCGATGGATGTTTGAAAGATTGGATCTTCGATATTCGTGAGATCCGACCAAAGTCTTTTAGAGGCCTCGGGTCGATGTGTCGTTGTTTTTCCTTTTCCGCCGATGGGTCGCGTTTCGAATATTTTTTTTACTCTTTCCGCAGTTTTCTTCGGAAGATTTGTTTCGAGATACGATTTTGTCGATCTCTTCTTCATATACCTACTATATTACGACATTATCGATATCGGTAATTTCAGGATTAAACGAGGAAATTAAAGTTGTAATGTCGCTTTGTCTTACTATAGGTATGAGATATATAAAATTGTCATTTCAAACAACTTCCCCAAAAATATGCGCCGTTCATTTTTATTTTTCTCGGCGCGATTCATTCGTCGATAAATCACATTTGTTGATTTGTCTTCGACAAGCGACTGCTTTTCGCCACGGAGAAAACATCTTGGAGAATCCTGTCGCATACATATTTAATTGTTATAGTTACGATTATCGTGTAGAAGATTCTACTTTTTTGGAAACAACTTCGAGGCTTTCACATATAAAATCATGCCACTTTTGCATCGTAGTATAGTACGTGTCGCATTAAAAAAGGTCATCAAAATGAAGCATTTTTATTCGACGTATTTATATGTATTATATATATATATATATAATTTTAATCCGCGCATTTTGGCGAATCTCCAAAACGCTTATGATTCACCGCTTCTGTCAACTCCGTCGCCGCGTTGATTGCCAGCGATTTGGGACTATCGCTTCTTCCGCTCGTTCTCGTGGGACCTCGCACCTTGGGCCCTCTCGGCCCGCCTCGGTCCTACGTGAATTACTCATTTAAGCAATTAGCGAGACGTGTCGATAACTCGGACCCGAGCGGCGGTGCGTGGGTCTAGAGAGGGGGTGGGGGTGGATGGACCCTGAGGGGGGGGGGGGGGGGGAGAGGAGGGGATGAAAATGGCAGCGGTCAGCCCTTAACTCTCCTCTTCCCCCGTCGGACGGGAGAGGAGAGAATTTAGAACGGGGAGAGAGAGAACGGCGATGGGGCGCCGCCGAATTTCGACTACGGCCGGAGCGAAATTACTGTCATTGGAAGCGAAATTTGCGGCGCCATTTCGGATTTATGGGATCGTTCGCATTATATCCTCGCTGCCCAATGTAATCCCAGAGTCGTTTTTATTTTTACTTCTTCCAATATAACTCTATATATATATATGTATATATATATGTATATATATATGTGTATATATATATATCCCTTCCTATCTCCTATTCTCTTTCGATATCTTCGCGTTGGTGGTGTAACCGCACGGGGCGAAATTGTTCGTTTCCATCGCTAATGATATTCCTGTTTAGTTTTTCTATTCGGCTATATGTAGGTACTGCATTTTCTCGCGTTATCCGATTCCGCTACGGAATTCCCTCGAATTTTTCCGCTTCTATCGCGTGGTATTTCAAACGGCCGAACACGCGGAACGTTTCGGATGAATCGGTTAACAAGTGACTGCAGCGGAAAAAACGTTTACGCGTGTTGCTGTTTCGCGCACTCTGTTGTTTTTATCGGGTAATGCGTTCGTCGCAATTCCTAATAAAATAGTAGTTCGGTGATAAAACTTGGCGCGCGAAACTGCGGGATAGCGTGAAAAGTGAGACGAAATGACGCTTTAGTTTGGTCGGTAGATGGATGGAAATTTAAAAAAGGAAGACGAAAATGAAAAGTATCAAGATTGAGAGAAGATTGGATTTAATTTTTCGTGATACGCTAATGAATCTCGGGATGAATGGAGTTGAGATAAGGACTTCGCGTTTAATCTTAGTGTATTTTTACTTTCTCACATACGAAGTATATTGAGAAAGTATTGTTATCGCGAAAAAATTCTTTCTGGAGATTTTGATGGAAATAGTATACGTTTTAGGTGTACCTGAGTCCGAAAAAGTTGTTTTCGCCATGCCGTCTGTCTGCCTGTCTGTTCGCAACCCTAGAGCCTAAACGGTAGAGCGAAAATGAATGAAATATCGTACTTAGGCGTTTTATCATGCAGAGCAGAGTGTTTGAAGAAATGGTTCATATTGCTCAATAATTAAGGGCAGTTTATTCTAAGCAATTTTAACAACAATTTGATTTTCTCAAAAACGGCTCAAACGATTTTGATCAAATTTCGTACAGTTACTTGAGTTTCTTCAATAATACTGCATAGTTCATATTTCTCAAAAATTCTAGCCAACTTTAATAACAATTGAATGTTATAAATAACGGCTCATACGATTTTCATCAAATTTCGTATAGTTTAAGAGTTTATAGGCGAAGTAGGAAGCGGGAAAACGAAGGAGTCGGCTATACGACTTTAAAATGAGAAACGGTTTAACAAGAGGGGAATGAAATTGCGAAGGACACAGCGATTTTGATGTTTAATCGCGGCCATGTGTGCGGATTTCTATTCCTTATGCGAATTACTAGGAAATTTAACAGAACAATGTTTAGACTCGTGTTACATGGAATTCATTCTTTCGTCGGAAATCAATGCGATTATATACTAATTACTTCCTGGAAATATCGTTCGGTTCTACCGTTGGGTTAATTGTTTTCCGTTTCGTGTGAGCACCGTTGGTATATCACAAATAAAACAAACTTGCAGCTCCTCTCCTTTTTTGCCGGACGTTTAAACACAACACGTACCGGATTACCGTCCATTAGCCGTGTTCTGTAACCGTAAAATGTTTTGCGAGTCTGTAATGTGTATTACTGCGGTCGAATCCGCGCTGCGTGGGCTTAAAGTCCCGTGTTTTTATTTCGTTTGTATTTATTGCCGGCGAAATCGAGGCTGATTTTAATCCGCTATCATTTTCATTCGCATGTATGTTTTTGGGGCGTGGGGCGGAACGATTCAACCTCGCTGACATCACTCACCCACGCCTGCAGTAGCTGCATTCCAAATTCTCGTTCTAAAATTCAAAGCGGACTATTTAATACGTTTCCGCCGTCTTTCATGAACTCGACGGAGCCCATCCGTCCGGACGTCGCAAAAAAAAAAAAACAACATCCTCGAATCTCAACACGCGGGTATTCTTTCTTTCCGCGAAAAATCAAACCTTGGCAATTTTTTTTCACCCGGAGGGGGAAATATCACGGGCGCCGCTGAAAAATTATCCGTTCGGATTCCGCGCTCGGAAGATTCCGAGGCATTGGAAAGCTTTTCGAGGGATTTCTCTGCATTATTCCTCCGTCGCCTGCGAGATGGAGTGGTTATGGTATTGTAATTCAGGCATTTCGCATGTCCGGAAGGTATGGCGGCGGATATAGGGTGGGAGGATTTTTGGAGAGACGGTGGATGCAGAAGGGGAGGGAGTTTATCCGGAAAATAGGGTGAGAGGGGGTGACTATAGGAGGGCAGAGGGAGGGAGTGAGGGGGGGGGACGTGACGTGGTACGTGGGGAAAAAACGCGTTCGCGGGAAGCAGTCATATTGGCCGTTGAAAATCGCCATAACCGTAAACCTTTCTGACCTGTCGCTCGCTTTCTCCCCGTTCCCCCCGTCCCTTTATCTCCGGTGTCTCTCTACATATCTCACCCTCTCTCCACCTCTCCCTCTCTCTCTTTCTCTCCGACTCCCAGTGATTGTATTCGTCAATGCCCGGAGCGGTCGTTTTCAGAATCGCAGGAATTCCAGAACACTCATTAATCCGTTGCCCCGGCGAAGTTATTGGATCTTCTCTCTCTCTCTCTCGTCTCTCTCTTTCTCTCTCCCTCTCCATTCCCCTCCCTTTCCCGCGACCCATCCAAACCGTTGGGATTCGAACTCAATTTAAATAGGCGAATTTCCATCCGTCCGGCTCTGAGGGAGGTGTGCGCGGATGTCGGAAGGGGCGAGAATATTGCCCTCCCCTCATTCCCCTCCTCTTCCCCCCCCCTCCCTTCCCATCTCTTCGCTAACCCCCTCCCATACCCCTCTCCCCCATTGCCGCCATCATCCTATAGGTCCCCGATGGTAGCGGCGGTGTTGTTCCGTAATCATCCACGCGATTCAACAATGGGCGGTAAATCTCTCTCTCCTATTCTGCCCTCCGAGCTTTTTGCGGGTCTGTTCGTCACGTCCCTTCAAAATTAAGGCCCAGGACAGAGGGGTAAAAGAGAGGGGACTTCGAGTTTCGATGATTGACTTTTTATTTCGGAGTTTTTAAAGAAAAAAAGATAATAATATTCGTCGGAGGCAATGACACGTGTAAAACCGTGTAAAGGCGGAATTAAAAAAAATTGCTTTTGCCGGAAATTTCGCTTTGAGCGGTTTTTTATTAGACTTATTTCGTATGCTGAAAAACTAGGTTATCGTCCTTTCGTTGTGGAACCCTCAGGAAATCTGTTGAATTTTTTTTGTTTTTCGGATGAAATTTTAGGTATATCTTGTATGGAGACTCGCATGCTCGGAAGTTGACGAAACATCCAGACGGTCAAAAGTTTTGAGAAAAAAAGTACAAAACGATTTATTAAAAACGAAAATAGGGTCTGACTTGCCGAATATTTCAAACATGCGGAGGTATTTCAACGGATTTAGTGGGTCTACTACAGCTCAACATAAAACACTAGTTAATTTTATTTCCCATCATATCATTCACGTATGATCCAGATTTGCCAACAATGATCAGCCATAAATGAAGGGGCGCCATTAAACAAAAGGTATTTTTGAAAATATGACGCACATTGTCAACATTAAATAAATCACAAAAATGCTAATTATATCGTTATCATTATATTTGTATGATATTGAAAGTTGATTAAAGTCACATGCCTAGTTTGCCAGAGGGTAAGTAGGCTTTAATAAATGTTGCAATCGATCTTTCATTTTAACAAATGACAAAATACATAATTTAATACGCTAAAATATTATGTACTTGGTTTTTATGGCATGTTTATTTTCGCTGCTACAACAATTCTTTCTTCATTCGCTATATCTTCCACAGGGCACGATAACCTGTCTATATGGTCACAAATATCGGTTGATAATGTGCCACGATGTCCATTTTTGTAAACGATCCATTATCAAGCTTATATTGATAAATCTTATATCCATTCTCATATAAATAAAATATTTGGTACTTTCCTGTTAACGGGAATATCTTTAAAAATGAACACGTATTGTTATGATTGTTTGAGAGGATATAACATTGAAAGGATATTTTGACGTATTGTTGGATTTACGACATTTTATTTTAAAAACAACATTAACAGAAACTGATTGGCCGGTCTCGATATTTACAAACCCAATCTCCGGACAACGTGGAGGGTTTCTTTGGTTCCGGGCGAGGCGAAGGGCGCGGTAGCGCCCGGAGACGACTACCCATTACAACAAAGCGAGCCGAAGGCTGGTCGATATATCCTCTCAATTTGCGGCACAACAGTCAAGAGGATATAACATTGAAAGGATATATTGACGATCCTTCGGCTCGCTTTGTTGTAGTGGGTAGTCGTCTCCGGGCGCTACCGCGCCCTTCGCCTCGCCCGGAACCAAAGAAACCCTCCACGTTGTCCGGAGATTGGGTTTGTAAATGTCAAGACAGGCCAATCAGTTTCTTGTCCTGTGATTGGGTTTGTTTCTGTTAATGTTGTACGTAAGTATGGCATGGGGATAATACGTAAGTACCAGGTCCTGCGAAGGGTCCTGGAGGTATTCCCGTTAACAGGAAAGTACCAAATATTTAATACGTCTAATAGGAATTTTAAACAATTAGGCCGTTTTACAACAGCGATATAAATATAAACCATAATTATAAATCTGGTATAATTAGTGTTTTAATAACTCCAAATAGCATTTAACACAATTTCATATGTACTTCGATAAATAATAAGCACAGCTTCCATGTCAATGTAATTGGGGTTACGCTATCTTGTTTAAATCCTTTGCAATTGGGTTGTCATTGGCACAGAAAATTTTAATTCAAAAATCCTTAAATTTTGCGGTATAAACCTTAATTTTGGACGACTTCGGCTAATATTTGAAATTCGACGTTAGGAATATGAAACATTATTTTTCTCCGTTTCTGGGTCCAAGTCCCGTCTTCGTACCATGATTTTAAGTAATTTAAAAGTGCAAATGAAAAATAGTCTACACTCATCCTTGTGTGTCAGTTGCAGGACGCGGCAAAATACGTGGCGTTGGATGATTGAATCGTTCGCCATTTCGAATCAAAGTGACGGACGGAAATGAAACCTAAGTAAGGAAGAATTCTACCAAATTTGATTGTTCTAGCCTTTATCGTGTAGGAGGAGTTCCACGAACAAACATACAAACAAAAACTCTTCAAAATATATAAGTATAGTATATCTAGACAGATACTATTTTTGATTGAGTTAACGATGGAACGAGAACGGATAAAAAGTATATGAGATTGTTTAGCATATATTTTTTAGGTTTTGTGGACATTTTCTCTCGTTATTTATAAATTTGAAATTTGTTTACATGATAGGATTCATTTGGTTATATTTTCCTTTTGCATAAGCTATTGAGAACTTTAAAATTGTTTATAAAATTTTATTATATTGTCGTAGTTTATGAAAATTTATTTTAATTAAATCCTTACATTCTGAATGATTTTGGTAAACAGAAGCGTTCATCAAGCGCAATTATAATAAAAATCATTTGAACTCAATACCAAATCGAAGTGAAGTGAATGAGTCGCAGATTTCTTCTAATATAGTACTTATTTCCAATGGTAGTTTGCGCTGTTCTAATATGAATAGTGTGGATGTTTTTAATAAATAACGGCTGAAAATAGTCATTTAGCCATAATCTACAAATAAATTATCAAGTAAAACTTAACGAAGAAGATAGGTACTAAACGTTTTTTTTGCCTAAAAAACGTTTTACTGGAAAATGAACTCAGAACTTTCATTTCTTTTACATTCGTCGAATTGTTCTATTGAGTATGTCTGTACATTAATAGGTATACCTTTTTGTATTCAATTTCATTTTTTAGGCGCGTTTCGCTTCTAGCGTCAGCGCCTGTTATCGTCGGTCGGTCTGTCCGTCCGTCCGTCCGCATGATCGTTCTCGGCTTCTACCGAACGGATTTTCATGAAATTTGATATTAAGGACTTAAAATCAAATATAATAAGAAAATCGCAAAAATGAATCACGTACACCAATCAGGGGTACCACTTTACTGGTGACAAAAATGAAATTTTCGTCATATCTCGTAAAGTCTTGCTCATATCAAAATATCTTTCAAATAAACGTTGTAGAACTAGAAAAGAAGAGTATTTCCT